>JAHWFP010112510.1:556-30517 GCA_023313725.1 Lithobius niger
AGATGGCGCAAGATGCTGCATACTTTCGTTTGGTGGCAACCCGCCTTTAATGTGTATTAATTGTATAACACTAGTCACTGTGATAACCCTATTACACAATTTGTGTGCCTTGATAAAATTGTGTAGTATTGCCCATCCGTAAATAATAATTCTCATGATTACGCTATGAGGTAGACTTGCATACTTTTGTCGAATTTGAAATTTGGAGAGGGCCGTCAGTTTTTTGCCGGTCTTGAGTTCTTGAAGTTGGTAATGCGATTCATCCCAAACTTTTAGAAGATGGTCATGGTGTTCTTTGAAAAACGTCCCTTCCTGAAACATATACACGAAACAAATTAAAATGTTATATTTACTGAACTACTGCAAAATAAACTGCAAAATTGTAGGTTGGGCGAGAAATTTAGCTAAGAGGTCCAAAGAGGAGGAATTGGGGAGTGGGGGGGGGGAACTGTAGGTCCCTCAGAGCTCTGTAAAACAATTACTGTTCAGCAGAGTATTTTGAAAGGGAAGTTTTCAGAATTTTTTTAACTGCCATTTATTTATTTGTAAACGTTTAACCACATTTTATTCTTGACTTAAGGTCTTAAGGGGAAGGGGGTTATTTGTCTTCATCTTCATGTGCATCTCCATCACATTTTCATTTCATTTTGAAGCAGTCTCGTTGGTTCCACTAATTTTCCTGCCCATGTAATTACTCTCGCATAGTTAAGAAATGGAAGTTAGCTGCAAATATTAATATTATGCGAAGAAGCGCAAAGGAGCCAATAATGTGAACAGCTACAAAGGACAAGTGACCAGCAATTATGTCCAGGTTAACTTCCCGGCTTCTCGACTGCATGTGAAGTTTTCCGTCATAATTGCAGCTTACTTGTCATTCTTAGCTATTCACCATGTTGTGTTTCTTCGTTTGTACAGTAGCCTATTTACATTAACTGGATGTTTTTAATCCTCCTAATGAAAAAAAAATAACAATCGTAAACCATTGCATCCATAATTTTAAACAATATTAAGAAAAGAATTCGATGTTTTAAATGTTTATCATTTCTTACCAATAGATGCTATCATATCAAAAACATATCGGTAAAAGGCACCACCAAGTTCAGAATGGTTCGGCCCTTCAAAGGAGTGATATCCACATACCAAAATTCGCCAAGTTAATCGCACCGACTAATAGTTCGAAGATTAAATGAAAACTAGAACAAGTTTTCATTTAATGTCCGAACTATTATTAGGTGCTTTAACTTGGCGAATGTTTTGATGCTTTGATATCACTCCATGAAGGGCCAAACCATTCTGAACTTGGCGGTTCCTTTTACCAGTTTTGGTTTTTGATAAGATATTACTTTTTTCCCTTTTAATTATGTATTAGACTCAAGTCAAATAGTCTGCAGACAGGGGCGCACCATCAGGGTGTTCAGCTGAACACGGGCCCTGACTTGTGAGGGGCCCTAAGGACCTTGCACAGCAGAGCACAGAATCAAATTGTGGATGAATTTAAACGTAAAAGCCACAAACCTACGAAAAGCCATTAAGCCAATAGCCAACAATCGCCACAATAAAAAATAATAATAATAATTAGTTTAGCTGCACCACATTTCCCCCCCATTTTTTATAATTGTTCTTCTATTGGGTGGGGGCGAGGGGGCCCATTTTGGTTAACTTGTACACGGGCCCGGATCATACTAGTTCCGCCACTGTCTGCAAATGTGCAATAATGTGGCACATCAACAATAGCGGAGTGGCCATTTTTGCTATAACTAACCGTCAAGCAACTGCCTGAAGATTATGGAAAAAACAACTGGTTACATTTTTCAAGTTCCACAATTTTTACTTTAGGACACAGGTGCCTGCACTTTTGAAAATGGGGAAGGGTAGCACTATCGAAAAAAGGGGAAGGTTAAAGAGCAGATGGGAAAAGACCAGTTGAAAAAACAGACAAGCGTCTAAAAAAACTAGTAGTGACTGAAGGTTTTTGTTCTGTATTGAGCATGGAATCCTTGAATCCCTATTGCAATCCTCGACTAGTCTTTGTTTCAATGGATTTTCTCCATAAATATCTACCAAAGGGCATTAAAAAGGTGACAGGGGGAGTACAGGCCCCAGCATTCGACCCCCTTCCTTTAGAATCGAATGTTTGCTTTTTCGTGATTAGGGGACCCTGGTGAATTCCTTGCTAATCAGTGACAGCCAGAGAAGTGTGACTGAAACTACCAGCATTCTTCAGTTGCTATAGGATCTATTCTGACGTATTCTAGAAGTCTCTCCCCCCCCCCACTAGACTTTTTTTTTGTCCTTCTAAATCGTCAGGTGAAGGTCAAAATCGAGCTGGTTCATCAATAACAGCATTAGTTCGATTTACACGACAGAGCACTCAAAGAAATATACGAAAAAAAAATATTTTTAAACAGGGCCGAGAAGCAGTGGCACAGAATGCCCACAAAAATACTGAAATAAATTTCAAAGAGTTTTCCAGGTTTTCCATAGAGTAGCCGAGTTTAACTTCCAGGCTGTTTATGGGAACATTCGCAAAAGGAATTTTTTTTTCACACATTCTATTAATTTTACTCGTTTAAAGCTGGCCTCAAAGACTGCAAGAGAATAGTCTGATTAAACGAACTCTTAGGTATGAACACGGAAATAAAAGAGTAACTTTTAGCTTTAGATTTCTTTTAGTTGAACCATGAGTCTATGAAAATGATAAGTTAGCAACTCTAACTGATTCTATATACTCTAGCGTATGATCAAAAACCCCATAATGCGACACCTGTTGCCAGATGCCTGAAATTAACTTAATTCGTCTCGAAACCCGAAACCTGAAACTTGAAACTTTGATCGCGTGAGCCGGAAGTGCGGAGCTGTTTCTTTCCTTGACTGAAGCTCGCCCTTGTAGCCGACACTTGAATTAGATGTTTCTACCCAAGGCCCGCTGAGATAGTAGCTGCGCAGCGCTACTGATTAATTGCTAAGCCAAACTACAAAAAAAAAAAAAAATAGTTTCTGTTTATAATTCGTCGTACGACTTTTTTTTCTGTGCGAACATGTATCTTCCTTGAGCATATTCTGTAGCCAAATTCATTCTGTGATTGGCGAGAACTAATCATCTCTTTGAAAATGGGAACAATGTGAACGGCTTGAAAATGCTTTAAAAAGTCAACTGTGACTCTGTAAATAGTCAACTGTGTAAAAAGTCAACTTTTCAGTGTATCCAGTGGTGTAAGGGACCTGTCATTATTTATCACCGGGGAAGGGGGGGGGTACGGGAAATTAGGAGGGGGGCATTATTTAAGAGCCTCTCGATGGGTGGCTCATAAATTTTTCAGATGTTGTCAAGAGGGGGGGGGTCAAAAGCACACTGATCAACTGGAAGAAAAAGTCATTTTTGGACCTCAAAAATGGCGCTTTCAAAGGGAAAATTTCTAAAACACCTCAGCTTCTGGGATCCCCCAGCATGATATAAATGTTGCAAGGTTTTGACGCTATTAGTACCGTTTCTGCAAGTCTAGTTTTTACAAAAAACTTTCTAGAAAAGTCTTGGCACCTGGTTTCTTGGCTTCTTCGGTCTTATAGGTGCTGACTATGTTGCGGATGTGGGCATTCAAGAGTGTTCAGTGTTAAGTGTGTTCATCATACTTATTGTATGAATCTCGACAGGAGATGGGTGAAAGGAACATTTTATACAACATTTTTCAACCAACGTGTCTTTTCGTCAAAAACAAGACACGTTTCCTTACAACTAACGGTAATTATCGGTTTGGAGTTACTTTGGCTACACACTAATCTTGACTGCAGGAATCATCTGCAGACGGTCTTAATGGATATACGAAAAGCGCGCAGTTTTCGGGGGGGGGGGGGGGGACACACATTTTTTTCCTGGGGGCAAAATTTTTTTTAGGATCTGAACGGGGGGGGATCTGAATGATTTTCAGGATCTGAATGAAATGCAACTTGGTTACATTTTCATTTCCTCAGCCCCCCCCCCCCGGCCATAAATAATGACCGGTCCCTAGAGTCCGGCCACTGAAAGAATGACTCGGCGTTCGTCGAATATCGCCCATGTTTGCCACTACGATAGGTGCACCTTGCCGACAGCGAGTTCAATCGAGCTCAACATGGCGTCGAATTCGGCTTCGTTAGGGAAGCGCGGTAACACAGTCAAGCTCGGGAGATAATTTAAAACGTCGTAAAGTATTTCGAATCTAGGGTGAGTGATTTGGAGTGTTTAAAACAAACACACAATCCAGAATGTGTGCAATGGCTGCTACTGTGTCGTGAGGTTTTTCTATACGGCTCCTGCAAGGTGCGTTAAGCCTATAAGCTTTTCCGGGCAAGTTATGTACAGACGTCGGGGGAAAAAACGTCCGCGTCTATCACCCATTTTGCAGCTCAGTTTTTTTCGACACGTCAATAATAAGTTGTACACATGCATGCAAGCAGTGATTTAGGAGTGGGGACCGCACTCTAGTTTGCCTTTTTTTTATGGTTGTAATCGGTGTTAGCAGCAATTAAAGTAAGCGGCGGCGCCAAATTGGGACGGCGGTGAGAGGGAAGACGATGCGCTGATTCCTTATTTCGTTTTAGGGTTCAAAACGTTTGTGCAACACTAAAAGCTTAACGTCTGAATACGAGAAATCTTACGAAATGATCGGGAGTGGACAAAAGACGATGTTGATTTGCAGCTACACTTTGTACCGGTTACTGTGTAAACAAGCGAACGGTCGCATTGAAATACATGCTTATCTGACAACTAACACTGTCAATGTATTACTACAAGGATTTGCACGCGCTTCAAGGTCACACGTGTGAATTTATTGTTAACTATTTTCGCATCACCAACACAGCCGAAATCACGAGATTGCTTCTATCGATTTCAGTCGTAGTCCAACAGTTTTTCGTGATAGTTTGCTTTTTTTAGACACGTGGAAATAAATTCGTATTTTTATTCTTAATTCGTCTTATTTTACTTTATTCGTATGAATTAAATAAATTCTTGGCACAAATCTAGTTTACCACAAACCCCCAAATTTTAAGAAAAAAAAAGACTTAACCTTATTGTCGTCGTAAGGCAGATTAAAGTTGATTCCAAGGTGCGGAAAGGTGGTTCAAGGCGAAAAAAAAAAAAGATGCCAAATCGCTTGTTTGTTCGCTTGGTTATTGTTTAGATGGCGCCGCGCAGGAAGGAAAGCATCAACTGGGCCAAAGTCCGTCAAGTGAAACGCCAAACCCCAACCAGTTCATTACAAGTGAAACGCCAAACAGAAGCCGGTACCTGTAACCTAACCTAACCGACAATAACAACAAAACCAAACTAAACTGACAATAACAACCCACTTATCTGAACTGTTTACGGGAAAAAGTTATCAGCTGGGGGGAAGAGCGGGCTTCCGTGCACAGCCCCGCAAGCGAAAACGAACACCGTATAAATGTACGGATTGTGGTAAAGTACTGATGGGGTTTAAACTGTGTTCCGCGCCTCCCACAAAAAAAAGGAGACCATATAATGAGAGTGTAGGGTAAGTACTAACAGAATTCAGAGCTTTTAGAAAATTGTGGTAAAGTGAACTTTAGCCAAATTCTTAAATAAATTAAAAGTATTTAATTCAATATTTGTTCAATGTTTGTTTCAATTATTTTGTTTGTTTGGCTTTTGGGCAGCTGAATTTGGATGGCTTGCCTGCGTTACTTGTTGTTGCCTAGCAACCACTAGAGGAGGATGAGTGATACGTTAAGCGCGACGTTTAAGTACGAACCTTCTTTTTAAATCGTTTTTAAAAGTACTTCTACTGGAGCAAACATTTTCTCACTTCACTATATTATGAGAGGAACCATAAATTATCTTTCTTCATTGCTGAAATTATTTCATGTGTTGTACGTAGCCATAACAAAGTCTCGAAACGAGACCGTGTTACATCATTCCCATTGAATTCAAAGCACGGGCGAGCTCGATTCGATCGTATTCGCAGCTGTCTCTAGCGATAGGAACTCCCTGGACCAAGCTCATAATATAGCGTTGCCAAACCATACGAAATCTACATAGCCTACAGTGTAAATGTGCCTTCGTAACGGGTAATGGAGAGCGCACCTTGCGCGCACCAAAAAACAGGCGAGCGAGGCCATGACTTAAACAATCGATGATAACCTCAAGTCATTCTCTTAGTGGCCCGATTATAAGTACATGTCTTTGCCGTCCATTCGTGTGCTATACTATGAGAAGATATTGCACAGAGACAGCTATGGTTGGCCACAGTGTTCACGGTTCACTCCAGCAGTAAATTTGTGTGTCATTTTAGTGTGGATGCATTCTTGAGATGTGTATAGGTGATTGCTCTCAGGTACAATTCTAAAGAAAGTCACGTTAGCCTTATGGAATTTGGTTATGTAATTCCATCCTGGCTCGTGCCACAGTAATGAGCTGGTACTGTAAGTAACAGACTTTCACGTGACACTTCAATGTTAAAAGTTGCGTGAGAATTAACCTTGTGTATAAAGCCCCTGCCTCCAATAGAGAAGACATTATAGGATACCGTTATAGTGATGTCATTTTATTCGTGACGAACTGATAGAGACTTTCGCGAAATTGCTAATTGTCCGTAAAGCAGGCAGTGGTAAAAGAGGACTGTGTTGCTCTACAAAGCATAATTATAATATAAAGCTCAAGGTGGGGGCGACGCAGCACGCTGCACGGTAATTGACGGGATCTAATTCAAAACAACGAATAAAAAAATGCCCTGGGTTCAGAACGACCCTCCGTGGTTTGCTCTGGTAAAAATGGGTTTAAACATAATTTTTTTTGATGCTGTGCCTTGATTATTTTAATGTATTTAAGGAATTTATAAGAATTTGTATGCTTGATAACGGCACTGACTAGTTGAGACGAAATGTTACATTTTTCCTTGTGGCTTACTTTGTGCTTTACACGTTCATGTGCTCAGGGCCGTATTTAGACCTTGGGAGGCACGGGGCACTTCAGGTTTGGTTGGCCCCTCCAACGCAGAAAATAAAATACAGTAATTCACCAAATTTATACAATTTACCTATAAATTTTCAGAAACTAATAGCTTACGTCTATAGAGGCATAGCAGAAGTAGAAAAAGATGCAGGGTGAATCTCGCCCTACATGTTAGTTATATTTAGGAGGTTTTTGATTGGTCCAAACGTAGCAGGAAAGGCTCTATGATGATTGAAGGAACCTGATGATTGAAAGAACCTCGGGAGAGAAAATTTCAGGAAAATAATACGTTTTTAAAAAAGATTCGCGTGGCTAATCAGTTTCTGGCAATCCTAGGAGCTTCTTTCACGATCAGTCAAAAAGATTACATCTTTCTTAGGTATTTACAATTGCTTATTGGTCGAAAATTAGTTTCGAGGCAAAGTTACGTAACTTTATAGGCTGGCGTGAGAGAGCCTCACTGAGGCTAGTGCTTTCCTGCAACGCGCGAGCCGACTTACATGATGTCATATCCATAATTTTATAAGTGGAATTTCCATAAGTGGAATTTTATAGAAAAAAAAACTTCGTTCCACATCCCTACTATAACAACATGTTTTGTCGAAGCCAAACTTCGTTATTTGCTTTATATACCTGTGACAGTGAGGTTTTTTAATTGTATAAAGGGGCCCCTTCGGTTGGGGGCCCGGGGCAATTGCCCCCTTTGCCCCGCTATAAATCATGCCCTGCATGTGCTTTTGCTTTTCGATGTGTTAAGCCACACATGGTGTGTCAAAGCAAACTACTAATAATTAATAAACAAAAACGTATCGTTAAAAGTTGAAAGTAAGGGTCTAAAAGTCAAAACCTGTAAGGAACATGGACAAGCTTTGACTATAAGGGTCTAGGTGTCAAATTTGGCCAGTAAGACACTGCTAAGCATTAGACCCTTACTACCCGGTTTTTAAGGAACAGCTGTCCGAGATCGTCCTATAAAGACCCATGAGATGATCCAATGATAGTGGGGGTGTGGGACGGAGAGATTAAGGTGCTATGCAAGTGATCTGGGGGCGAACTGGGTAGCCGGTTCGAATCCGGGTCATGCCACTCCGATTTAACGTAAGTGCATAAAGGTGGCTTACTGAACTACGTTACTTCTACTGTATGATTTTCGCTGTTGGCTAATTTCCAATTCTCCTTACTAAGTCATTAACATGATCACCGGGTAGTAAGGGTCTAATGCTTAGCAGTGTCTTACTGCCCAAATTTGACACCTAGACCCTTACAGTCAAAGCTTGTCCGTGTTCCTTACAGGTTTTGACTTTTAGACCCTTACTTTTAACTTTTAACGATACGTTTTTGTTTATTAATCCGTGTTACTTTGAGAATTGTAATAAATAGGTGTGGTGGTGTATGAGGGGTGGGGTATGTGTGACACCTTTATAATTAATTTGTTGTTTGTTTTGTTGCGCCGCCTTTAAGCTCGGTAAATTGCTATGGCCCTTACTAACCTGGCTATCGCAAATGTTAACACTAGAAACAAATTGTCTTGCAGCTCTATGTCTTGCAGCTGGCGTTTGCTAAATGGCATTATTGCATAATAACAATGTTTAAAACAATGTAAAACAATCAATCTGGTCGTTTAGAGCTCCGTAACCCCTGAACCACTTGACCAATTAGAAAAGGCCTTATGGAAAGAGCACATCTACGGAGCAATACCTGTAAAATGAGATAAGAACCAGCTTTACAAGACAAATAGTTTGACCTGTAGAGAGGACAGACAAAAGTATCCCCAGAACAACAACAAGAAGCAGAAGAAGAAGAAGCAGAACAAGAAGTTGTCTAATCGGCCCCTCTCTGTATCTCGGGTTTGGCTGGACTGAATTTCACAATTATTGGACTGTAGACACGCCTTGACTAGTCAAGGCTAGATTCCAAATTTGGTTTAAATTTTTTTTTATTTTGACGGAGTTATAAGCTCTCAAAGCTGAAAGTTTAACACAGAGATCCTAGGTCGACCTTTAATACTCATTCATCTTGAAGGAAACTGAGCGTGCAAGCAGTCATAAAACCCCCTTAGGCTTGCGCTCATCGCATCGAACAAAACTCCTTACTTGCTCACGACGCGTTGGACAATTGCGTAGGAAACTCCGTAATAGTTACAGAGTTAGAATTTTCAGTGTGCAGGCTCTGCCGCACATGCGCATGTGAATATCGAATTGTTTGATAATGTTTTGTCGTAAGACGAAACTTTTGTTACCTGTGCCTGACAAAGGAAAAGAACATTTTGCCGGCCCCCAGCCAGGCTGGCTAAAAATGGTTTCTTTTTTGCCTAAAACATACTTAACCTGATAATTTAACATCCACGGTAGGAGCAGTGACCGACAGGGTTGTCTCAATGATGCTGCTTGGCGCTTGAGACTTGAATAGCTGCCCCAGTTACCCTACCGCGCATGCGCGGCCCTCCCTATAAAGATGCGTGCTTGGGAAGCTCGTCATCTCTTTGTCTCTCAATTATTGTGTCAAAAAGGTGACTCGAGAGGGGAGGCAGGGTGGGCCTAAGGTAATGCACTTTTACAGCAAAAGAAACCATTTTTAGCCGGCCTGACTGGGGGCCGGCAAAATGTTCTTTCTTTGTGCTGTGAAAAGTGCAGTACCTGTCAATTTATGCATTGGCGGGCACCTTTTGACTGAGTCCCTGGGATGCTGAGGCTGCTGACACCCTGGATTGATTCCCACATTCATTTTTGAGGTTAATAATTGTGGATGTGAAAATGTGTTTACCTTTGATGGGAGAGTGTTGCAGTCTTGACATGGTTTGTCGTCTTGGTTGTACTTCTGGTTGGGTCGGAACAAGAATAGAATAGAATAGACGTTGTCGGCCAGTAAGCTATACAGCTTTTTGAAGGCCCAAGCGGCAGATGTTAAGTGGAAGGAACCACCATTGTAAACAGTTGTTTTTTGCCGCAGGAGGGAGGAAACCGGAGTACTCGGAGGAAACCCTCGTACAACGGGCGGTTCGGAGAAAAACCCATACATATACACTTCCCTTCCCAGGATCGAACCCGGGTCTGTAGGAAGCCAGAGATGTAAAGCTGGGACCAAGACGCCTATCGAATCTGACGCCCCAGTGCTCGCAGCTACCCGTGCTTCTGGGAGTTTTGGAGTCGTTAATCCCGGAAGGGTGAATTTTGATGAGGCGCGGAAAAGTTTGTGAGACTGGTGTTTTGAGTTTGACAAAAATTTTTGTTGATTGTCCTCTTATCTCCTCTTCATTGATTTTCTACTTTTTTTTTAAAGGGTTGATTTAATAGAATTGATGGAATTTTAACACTTGGATGTGAGTTGAATGGATTCAAGAGATTAAAAGGCAAAAAAAGATTACAAGGTCTAAAGGGTTAAATAGTTTTTTTTTTTGGAACTTCGAAATGGTGGTTTTTTCGTTATTGGGAAGAGGGGTTGCGCAGACTGTAGTGGTACCCTTTGGCCTTCTTCCGACATGGAGAACAGGGAATTTCATGAGTTGGAATCGAAGAAAGTGGCGATAGTTCAGGGTGTAGAGGCACAAAACTGGGATCATTATCATATTGCCACAGTGAAAACAATCTTATGTCGTGATCACGGGCCGTGGAGGAAATGCTCTTCCATGCGTCCAAGATTTCTTTGTGTTGTTTATCCTGGTTTATGTCCGGGGGTTTGTTGGAGAGTTCGTGTCCTCGAGTGGTGGTTCCACCCATGTTAAAGGCTTGGAGGGAAGGACCGTAGGCCTGGTGCGAGAGTCTGATGGTTGAACCAAGCTTGGATGATAAAAAGGTCCAGGTGTCTTGTAGGCTGGTTTCCATGACCTTTCAGCTGCGAGTCGTGTCAAGGACCAGGGTAAGAAAGATTCGGGTTCGGAGAGCCCTTGGTGTGGAGGAGGAGGAGAGGATGCTCTCTTCTTCTTTAGGGCTTGGTGGAGAGTCAACGAAGTTATTTGTAGCAATTGATCATTGTTGGTAGCCCGCAGTTTGTCAATTTCCACTTTAAGGTCTTTGATCTGTTTTTGCTGGAGGAGATTCGTTTTTGCCAAGAACGAAGAATGGGCTTTACACGTAAACCGTTGATGTCGAGCTGTATCTTTGAAGATTCTTTTAGTTTGAGTTTGTGTTTGACGATCTTGAAGATTTCTTTCTGATTGATCTTGGCGGGTTCGTCTGAGTCAGAGGTAAAAAGTGGGTATTCCGGGATTGAATCCTGAGGCAGATCCGAATGGGTAGGTAGTACAGAGTCTCCGGTTTGGAAGCAGATGAGGATTGGATGGAGCGTGGTGAGTCAAACTTTGGGGAAGGAATGATTGGATCATCCTTGTTTGGGGAGCGCGGTGTGGCAGGGATGATGTTCACACTTTGTTCGTTTGAAATGGTGGGAATGTCAAGTTCTTGTGGAGTGGACGGGTTGTCATCGATTAGAGGTGGGAGCGGGTCTTCCTGATCCTCAGGGGCTTCAGTAGGGAGATCTTCTTGGAAATCTTGAGTTGGTACCACTGGAGAGTTCGTTGGAGATGGGAGAGATCACCCAGGATTGTTGTGACATCGGTGTTGCTGATGCTGAGGAGGTTACAGAGTGACTTGGAGTTGTTGGTCGTATGACAGTCGTGGCCGAAGGTCGGGGTTTCTTTGGGGAAGGAGACTTGAAAGGGGATTTAGTGTTGGCCCGATGTGTCCTTTGTTTTTTCCGCATGGAAGAAAAGTGCTGTAAAGCTGAAACTATTTTCCAGTCTTCATATGAGGTCTTGACACAAATGGGGCAAGGGTTGTGGTAAAAGTTGCATAGTCTGTGTTCCTAGTACACAGAAGTGTGAGGGTCCTTTCTGTTGGGATTTCGTAGTCCTGGGCAATTACAGGATCCAGGATCCTGGATCCGGGGAAGTCTGCCAGCGTATGGGTCTATGAGTGCAGGACGTACTGGACTTAGAGTTCTCACCATCTTGGAAGAGATGAAAACGTGGAAAACCTGAAGCCACCGAGTGCTAAATAGCGTCCGGGAACAACAGAAAGCGACGCGGGAAGGCGGGAACGGAAGAGAGCCTCGTTTTGGGACTCATTGGGGTGTGACGTCACAGGCGACCGGCCGAAAGGTAGCGTGCGACACTCGCGGGAGTTCGAGGCAGGCGATACCGCCTGTAGATCGTGGTTGGGTGGTTACATTGGAGGTAGATGAGCAGTGTCGGGAATGTGATGGAGCGAGGCTGTCGGACAGGTTGACGGGATCGTCACGTGTCATGCGATGTCTTGAGGAGGCCGGTGGCTGCCCGGAGGTGGATAGAACGACCGGTGTCTGTCAGGCATCTATGGACTTGGGGTCGGTTTGCCTTGTCGGAAAACCTTTTATTTGCGTGAAAGAGTCGTATGAGGGAAGACAGGATTCGGATTTCGTGCGGTACACATCTGTTGAATGCTACTCACAAAGGGCGTCTTGAGAAGTGGTTCGTTAGTCTTGGACGTAAGTATGAGACGTGTCGTAGATTACAATTTTCCCGGAAGCAGGCGGGTCAAGCCAAAAAACCGGCTTAAATTCATTGAGCAGATTGAGAAAAACTGTGGGACTGGTTGTCCGTCGTCGAGGTTGAAAGAAGCTTGGATGTGGTTTGGGGCGAGAGACATTGCATGAGGGTTGATCGACAGAGATGAATGCTTGCAATTCAGTGCTGATGGGTCTGAGTCGTGTGACATGCGTTTACGATTTTCATGACTCGTTGAGGGTGTGACCCAGAGTCTCTCCTCTCTGTATTTATTATTAATTTTTTTATGGTGGTCGAACGGTGCATCGGTGTGTTGTCGGTTTGGCGGCGAAAAACAGTGTCGACGAGGGTAGGGCTTCTCTGTAAGTGACGTCATGTTCTCTGCGGGATGATTTCGCTGACAAGATGAGTGGGGGGGGGGGGGGCTGAAGGCCGAAAAGCCCGTGTAAGATGAGGCTTCGTGGAACTTCAAGAAGGCCTCTTAGATAAGCGCTTTGGCATGTCTTACATCTCCCGCCAGGACCGAAAGGTGAGGTGAGTTCGTCGATTTGTAGTGCAGAGTTGCAGTCGATGTCGGTGGCATCTGCGACTCGTGCTGCGTCGGGCGCGCGGTGGTCGTCACGGATGGAAAGGGCGAGCAACATCCGGTGAAGGAGTGGTGACCGACAGGACAGCATCCATTGTAGGAGATGAACGACAGGAAAATCCAAGAACCAGTCCGAAGCGTCGCGTAGGAATCTCCGGGATGCGACAGGTATTTTGTGGTTACCATGACTTGTGTAAGTGGCCTCACCTCATGGGTTTGGCTTGTTGAACGGAGTAGGTGTCGGGGAAGCATCGGTGTCCGACAGCATAGCGTGAGAAGCTGGAAATGATGAGTTTCATGGGCTTTGTAAGAGATGGCACGTCCCTTGTGAGACGATTTCGGTGATGAGATTTGACTGAAAAGTCCGCATGAGATGAGACTTCACGGGGTTTGGTATCGTGAAGAAGCACCTGGCGTGACGTCCCTCGTCAGCTGGGACCAGAAGGGCAGGGCGGCGGTCGAGTCGACGCTGGAGGATGGCGACGTTCCGGGTGTCGCAGATTGGAGGTGTGCGACACGCGTTTACGGTTTCCATGGCTAGTTGTGGTTGCGATCCAGTCTCGTGTGGCAGCCCGATGAGCAGACGGGGTGCACCACGGGAGAGGCGTAGGTGTCTGGATGAAGTAACGAAAGACAGGGTCGACGAGGATAGATCGAGAGGTAAACAGTTGACTAATAGGCCCCATGAGAAGAGTCTTCACGGAGCTTCAGCTTGGCTACCCGGAACAGCGCCATGGCGTGTCGTACATGTCCTGCCAGGCTCGAAAGGAGAGGCGGCGTGTTGTTGACCGTCTTGTAGAGGGGAGTCGTCGCCGTCGATGCCAACATGCACGTCCCGAACAGCGCCGGGTGCGCAGCGGTCGTCGTGGACGAGAGGGAAGCACAGCATCCGAGGAAGGCCTAGTGACTGCGCAGACAGAACAATTCATCCAACGATCCAGATGAACGACAGGAGAGGACGAAATCCACACCGAAGGCTGCGGCAACGCAGAGGTAGTCGGTGGCCGAGGAGCGTCGAGATCTTGTCGGTCTTCTAGCGGAGCCGACAGGACGGGAGGAGGAAGGGTCGTTTGACGTGAAACAGAAGATGGATGCGCCCTCGGCGACACGCGCGACTCGTTCGTGGACGGGCGTGCAGCGGTCGTCGAGGGCAGGAAGGTCGACTGACGCAGGTGTTCAACTCCAGTTGGATGAGAGAACAACGTCAGCTGAAGTGGAGGAGAGTCGGAAGAGATCCAGGGAGCAGCGAGCTGTCAAGGACGACAGCTTGAGACAAAGAGATGACGAGCTTCCCAAGCACGCATCCTTTATAGGGAGGGCAGCGCATGCGCGGTAGGGTAACTGAGGCAGCTATTCAAGTCTCAAGCACCGAGCAGCATCATTGAGACAACCCTGTCGGTCACTGCTCCTATCTCGGATGCTAAATTATCAGGTTAATATGTTTGGCAAACAAAGAAAACTCCTGTAGGCGTCTGACGACGTGTTTCCGGCAATGTGTGTGGCCGCCCCATTGAAACACGAGAAACTGATCGCATCAGACGCCTTAGGGTAAAACGTTTTGTAATGGACATGCGACAAGACATAAGGCGTCTTTGCATACACGTTCGATGCGGTGTGCGGCCGGCCTTACCACTGCGTATAGTTCTGGATTCTGTAGATCTTATGTTTTATTACCTGTTGGTTGGTTTAAACAGGAGTGTTCGTTGTAATTAACACGTATAAGGTCAAGTCTCATTTTCTGTTTTTCTTAATGATTTTTTGCCCGTATCTGCTCTGTCATTTAAATGTAATGTCCCATTTTGTTGTTTCTCAAGCTTTAGTGTTCCCTTTTGTTAGCTAATCGCCATTGGTAGCAGTTCAAAATATTTACATATGAAAACAAATTTTTAAGTTTTAGGCGATCAATCAAACGCAGTCATTCGTGGATCGATTGATCTGTGTCTGATCATCTTCGAAAAATAAGCTTAATTTCGTTTTCCTGTTTAATTATTTTACAATGCTACCAGTGACGATTTAATATGAGACTGTGTCTGGGGGAAAGGGTCAGTTCCCATCTAACATTTTTTCTGTGCCCAGCAATTCTCCCCCCCCCCTACCAGAGAGAAATTTCTGGCCAAATGAATTGTTGGTACGAATGCTAGTGTTATGAGTGCACAAGCGAATTTTGTCTAATCGAGCACACGTTACTGGAATGTACCATACATCGAGCGCAACTTACTGGAATGAACCGCACATCGGGCTATGATATTTTATGACTATGCAATCAGAACTGGTTGGAGGTGGAGGAGGAACTTCGTGCGGAAACGATAATACATCCTATAACCCAACCATTAAACTTATCTACCGGAATATTATGAAGAATGAAATTCCAGATATGCGTTCGATATTAACAAGGGTCGACCGAGGATCTCTGTGTTAAACTTTCAACTTCGAGAGCTTATAACTCCGTCAAAAGTAAACATCTTTAAACCAAATTTGGAATCTAGCCTTGACTAGTTAAGGCCTGTCTGCAGTCCAAAACTTGTAAAATTCGGGCGAGCCAAACTCGAGATACAGATAGGAGCCAAATAGACAATTTCTTGTGCTTGGTCTTGGTCTTGGTCTTGTTCTGGGGATGTAAGTATTGGACAATGAAATTTAGACAGTTTGGAAGGGGCAACTAGAAGTCTACATCTATTAATCATGCCTGGTTATGGGAAATCCTTGAATATTACGAAGTTGTTAAATTCAATAGACGAATAATAATACCCCGTAAAATAAATACAATACTGTGTCTGCGATGCAACTGAAAAAATAAAATTTGTTGAACACAGAATAAAGTCAGTCAAACACATAATACTGCAAATCTCTATTTATGGAATCTGGATAGCAAGAAAATGTGGTGGCTTCTTCAGTCCCTGTACAGGACAGGAAAAGTATTACTATGCTATATAAAACCTATCAATTGACTTTAAAAGTATTACACCATTTAGTTATAAATATAAATAGAGCAATAGTTTTAAAATTGATTTTGTTTTAAAATCGATTTGAAAGTCAATTTTGCGGTTTTGTTTTAAAGAAATGCATTCAGAAACTTTGAATTTAGGAATAAAAAAGCTGTGGAAAGACAATCCTAGGGAAAAAAAACTGAAAAAGAAACAGCCAACAGAAAAAAAAAACAAAAAGAAAAAGATTTCCGCAGAACGAAAGCCCAGGAAAAAAGGAATGGACAGTAAACAGTCAATGGAAAAAATAAGCCGTGAAAATAAAAAAAATAAAAACCTCGAAGATCACCGTAGGAAAATATCAGAAGGAAAACAATCCGAGGAAAAAAAACTAAGGTAAGAACTGTTTCCTAGTGAAATTTCTTACCTAACCTAGCTTGTTTAATATTTCTAATGCGTGGTCCAGTGACAATCCGAACCACTGCACTGTGACAGAGGTTGGCACTAATGATCTAGTTGTCGACGCACCATTTAGCCTCAAACCCCCCCCCCCCAACCCAACCTATAAAATCAAAACAAAAAAAAACACTAAAGAAAAAAGTAAACAGTTTCTTTCGGTATTTCCGTGGCCTTTTTTTTTCGTGCCTTCTTTTTTCCTTTGACTTTTTTCCAGTCTTTACTTTAGTCCTAATCCACATTCGGAGTTTCATTTTTTGGTAGTGTGTTGCCAGCAATTGTGATTTGTAGAGGTGTTACAATGTTTACTCTTCCCGTGCGACCCCCCCCCTTCCCCTCCCCTAACGCGAAGCGCGGTCTGACTGAGTATTGTCCGAGGGACCATGCCGGGAAAAGAAGCTCCTGATTTGAATACTTTCATCAATCAAAAAAGAAAGTTAGAGGTTAGAAGTAATCAGATACCGCGCTAGTTCTAACTATAAGTTGAATTAAGTTGAATAGAAGATTTATAAGCTGATCTGGTCGAACGAATACCGATGTTGATGTTCTTGCGACCTTGTATTTCGTGCCCCCTCTCCATTAAGAGGTTGCCTCAGTCGTTGACTTAGGGATTACCGTTAAACTTTGGAACTGAACGTTTCACACAATCAGGGCACAAAACATGGGGCAATTTCACGGAAAATGTTTCCAATATCAACTTACATGTGGCGAATTTGACTTCAACGAATGCAAGCCCTTCTTTTTTGGTTGGTTAGGGGCGGGGATTGCCCACACCCTTCTCCCCCCTCCACCCCCCTTCCCCTAGTGATTCCGCCACTGGTTCAGCCAATAATTAAAGGATAAAGGAAAACTAAGCCCAATGTTTCCGTAATTTTCATTTGCAGCTTGCATTTTGTCGGTGAATATTACTCCCCAAACTAAAGTCATTAACACTATTTTCTTACACCAGGTCAAAAGTGAATTACGCCAATGTTTAAATCGCAACTGTAATGATCTATTCTAGTGAGCATTAGTCCTAAAATAAACCATTATTGTCAGGATGGATCAGTTGTATTCAACTAACATATAACACATAAAATATGGCACTTGGAAAGGGAGGCGCAATAATAAGCAACAATTCAATAATATTTTGGGCCTTTAATCTACTCTCCGTTGTACAAAATATGGACCACACTGGTCAAAATCGAATTATAAGGATTGTAATTCGAGATCGGTTTGATTACATTAAATCAACAATAGTTGGCGATTGGCATTCTTACTACGGTTGCATTTGGAATAATTCCTAATAAAGGATAATTAATAATGATTGGTATTTAAAGAATTAAGCACTCAGCTTATTATAATTCAAGTACAACAATTGTTGTTAATGATACGGAATGATACTTATCTCCCGTGAACTCCGCCGTAGCTGACGTTCATGCACCCGGCTTCCCGTCTCCCGGCGTCGTGCGTCGGGCGCGCGGCACAGCTTTTTAGACGTCCGTGAATAGCAGGGCTCAGAGAATGGTGGCAACGTGTAAACCTTTTTAAGTCGAATGATAATGCCGCATTCCTGAAGTCCGCTTAAATACTAGTGCGTTATCGCTTAGCAATCTACTTGATTGATTAGTGTGTTGAATAGAAATTGCGTGTCTTGACAGTTCAAGTCCTAAAAGTGAATTAGGTACCGTTGCGCTTGTCATTCATTGTATTGTCGCATTCGAGGCGCATCAGCTGATTCTTGGTATTGCGCGCTTGAGTAGCTCGCCGCTTTAATGAACTGTCACCTGCAGACCTTCGTGCAATAATTTGACTGTTGTAATTAGGATCGTGTTCGATCAAGGACGACAGTCCAAACTAATTGGAATTCCTTCTGGAAAGCCTATGTTTCGCTGATCGAGTCGTAAATAATGTCGTAGTTAGATAAGCCATCTTCTCAACCTAACAATAGCTGTAATTACGCTGGTTCAATTTATAAAGGAATGTACACAGTTCTGGTCTTCTTTGAAACGGGCTCCTTCTATATCTTAGTCGCTGGAGCCATTTTTGGTCATTTTTGGCCATTTTTGATTCATGCATTTAATAAATGTATGATATTTATGAAATTATGCGTATGATTAATTAGCTGTATTGTTTCTGTAATAAAGACTAATTAGGCTTAATTAACCCTTAACATAATCCCTGTCTAAACTAAAATCACGGTACATTAATGGTTCCTGCATTTTAGCTTCCAAACCCAGCTTCTTTATTTACAGAAAAATCACTCTACATGACCCTAGTAAGAGCTTTGTATTTCACCAACAGGCCCATGGATTCCGAAAATTGTTGTGCGGCTAGGAAAAACAACCCCGTTCTGAAGAAAAAGTCCCCCGCAAAAGCCAGAATGTGTATCATGTATCGTGTAATTAAATGCCCCATTAATATGAGCAATCTATTCTGGGTTGGCATCTGGATTAACTATTTGTAGGTAATGTTTGTGCATGCATGACCTGAACATTGCAATTCCATGTAATTGAACAAATTTACATTTCACTTTATAAGCTTGTGGTTGTTAGCTGAAAAGAATGAGGGTATCTTCCTCTTCATTCTTTTAATTGGCATCAGTTTTTCCTTTTCTTTTGGGAGGGTGGAGTACTATCTCCTCATCTGCGTGCTCTATCAGCTTTGAGTTGGCCGCATCTTTGGCCAAGGTCGTTCAAGGCTGTGTTGGGATTCCCTCTCTCTCTGTTTTCGTTTTGGCTGCTGCTGGCTCATTTGACCCAGTTACACATGGCTGGATAACGATGAGAGAAATGGACAACATTACACGCAATGTTTGAACTCAAAGGTTTTTCTTGTTTTTTTGCTTCTTTGAAGTTTGAAGAATGTCACTTGATGCCAAATTGTGAATGTAATTTATCATTTTTTCTTTCAAGCCAAATTCATGATTCTTTTTAATCATGTACATATCTAGTTCGTTATGAATCTTTCTGATTGACGTTGTCAATCTATTTTATTTTCCCTTTCGTTTGGCAATTTGAGACAAGATTTCATTGGGATACAATAGCATTACACTCTTATAAATAAATGCATTTAATGACCTGATCTGCAGAGTTTCTAGCAAACCTGCGTTTCATAGTTCTTAATAGTGTTACGGTACATTTGACCTGCTGTTTTAATTTTGAATAATTTAATAAACCTTGGGAATGGCCCGATTCCCTTGGAATACTGTTCAGTTCCTGGAGATGAGCAGTTATCGTCTCATCTAGTAGTCAATTAAACTGACACTGAAAGGTTTTGGTCCAATCCATTGATCCTGACAAGTTTTGGTCCAATCCATTGACCCTGACAAGTACGGTCCAATCCATTGACCCTGACAAGTACGGTCCAATCCATTGACCCTGACAAGTACGGTCCAATCCATTGACCCTGACAAGTACGGTTCAATCCATTGACCCTGACAAGTGTGAGGTACTACAACAGTATGCCTTACATTTGAGCTAATGCATGTATGTTTCAACATGTTCTAGTGTACCTCATTTAATTATTTATACTGGGCTCTAATAATTGTCCCCTTATTAGGCTGAAAATCACATAGGCCTATTGTAAGTTCTGAACTTACATGAGAGGTTCCAGAAATTCTCGTGCTTATTTTAGCATATCACTGTCTTTCAGACTTAATAAAATGTGTCTTAGTTTACATGACACTGAATTTGTGTCTGCCCCATTATTTTATGGCAACTTATTATAATTAAATTTTCATTTTCAAATTTTCAACAAAATTACTATTATTTTTTTTCCCATTTTTATCTCATTATTTAATGGTGACTGTTTTAACTTTTACGGACGGCAAAGAGGGTGGGGAGGGTATATTAGTTTTATAATTCATCATCACATGGGTAAAACCACTTATCTTTTGATTTACCTTTCATTCACACTGGTTTTGACCCCTTTCTTTCCATGTGTCCTTCTCTCATTACTTTGCTCTGCCATCCATGACACTTTTCCATCTTTCTTAACCTCATTTTTTCTCTGAAAGATATGAAAACATTTTCTTAAGTCATACTGTTGTTACAAATGTGTAGTACATATCAAGTGTCAATATGCTGTAAAAAACATAATATTTTATTCACAAAATCAATGTTTTTGATTTGTCTTAGTTCTTGTTTGGAATTTAGGCTTGTATTTTCACTGTAAGAGTGAAACATGCTGTTTTTAGCTTCTTGGGTTGGGTAGCAATTTTGCTTCCCATGGTCAAGGGTGAGTAGCTTCGACCTACTTTTGACCGCCCTTTGCGCTGCTGATGGGTTTTGACGAGCTTGTGTCGCCCCACTGAAGGACGGAGGGGCAATAAAACGAGAGTGGTCGGTGGGTTGAAAGGGTTCTGGGCCCGGCTCATTAGACCTGCCGCCCGGATCTGACCTGAAAATTTAGGCATGTCGAGGTCGTGTAAACAATAGCTGATGTTTACTAGGTGAGCAGAGGGGGTGGGCTGGTCCCTGGGCAAAGATGACCCCCAGTTTTCGTGATGTCAACCCTGAACTCTGCAACCATTGGCGTTTCCCTATCCTTTTGTGGGTCACATTTTGGACTTGTGAAATTTTGGTCGTTTTTATCGTCACACGAAGTTGTGTGCTTCCTATCGTTTGCCTGCTTTTTGCCTTTGCTCCTAAATTTCTTCAAAAAAATGGAAGGCCACCAAAATGTCCGCGTGTCGAAAAGAGTGCCTGTGCTAAAATGCTGAGGAGTGTCAAGTACTTTCTTAGGATGATGTCCATAAACCTCGTAGTGTTTCTGCTCTGCGGGAGTCACTACGAGTTCTGAGAGAAATTGCCAGCGCTGTTCTCGACGTGCCCACATCAGGGGTCTGGGGAGCCCGCCTTCGCCCCCATGAGGATCCCCTAGACTATGTTTTCCGGTTATATTTTCTTGAGGTGATCCGGGAAAATCCGGGACGCAACATCTTCTCCGAAGAAGTGCCGCCGCCGGAAACAGCTCTTGCACAGCTGGTAAGGATCTCCGGACACTACCTCAACTGCAGTCCCTTGTCCGGAGATTCCTGTCTCCATACCCGCTACCTGTGCTATCTGCCGTTTCCGGCGAACGCTGAATCCTTTAACGCGTATCATCAAAGGGCTGCGAACACCGAGAATGTTTATTCGCTCCGGCAACAGACTGTGGACTCGATGGCCATGCTGGAAGGGGATGAACTTGCAGAATCGCTGCCGGACACCTTTCCGAAGCTTCCGCTGGAGGACATATATGCGAACCTGCCGCCGCTTCCTCCACTAGCCCCCATTGCCGAACTAAACGTAGGAGCGTCCGGTAGCGGATTGCAGCAATGCCTCCGTCCGGCAGACTGCCGAGAGCCTTGCCTAGTTTGCCACAATGGATATTATGGTAAGAACATTTTAATATTAATTTTGATTAGTAATTAATTTACATCTTGTATCTATATTTATTTGAGATATACCTTTAAACGTATTTAATAACAGTTATTAGTATTTTTTTTTCACAAATTTAAACGTGAATTATGCTCTCAATTGGCAATTATTGCCTTACTTAAAATGTTTTCCCGAGAAGATCATGTTTAAATGCAATATTTAAATTCAAATTTACATTATTGCTCCTTTTGGACAATAAAAGAATCCAAATATATGTATGCAAAATCATATTATTGTTTTATCTGAAAAGAAAATACATCCATGTTTAATATGTATTTTTTCCTCAAATATTTTAATTAAAAATGAATGGTTCTCAAAAGCGATGCAATTTGTCATCGCGAAAATTTCATAGTTAATTTTGGTTGACTAGGCCATATACTTTGGCCATCCAGGTAAGACTTAATTTTGACTTGATAACTTAAATCAACGTAAAGCGATTTGTATGCTATGAAATTATTGCGTATTCTTTTAATTTTGAACTGCCTAAGTAGGAATTTGTACAAATTGTCATGCTGTATAGGTGTTAATATTCTATTTTATAATTCATTCCCTTATGGATGTAAAATTGAAATATTGAATTAATTTTGATATACATTTTGAATTTTATGATTCATTACTTATGGATGTAAAATTTAAAATGTTATTCCATATTTGTACAATTTGTTCAACTTCCATCTTGAAGCAAGTATTTGTAAAATTATTATTTCACTGTTTATCCGGAACCTTCATTTTTCACCTAAATTTATGAAAATGAATGTTCCGATACATTTTTACTAAATATTCTTGGAAAAGGAATCCGTACTTATTTACGCATTTATTTATGGTACCCTTTTCGTTGTCCAAGAATGAGTTTTTTTCTTAATTTTGGTCATATGGGTTGATATTCGTAAACTCAGACAGACTTTATGGGGTGGGGGATAAATAATCTCTAGAATTTAATAATTCTTAACCAAAGTTTTAAATGATAATTTTACAATTTTGTGTGGTATAAAACATCAACGCTAAAGTATCCGGCAACTATCCGCTTGGTTAACGAGTTTAACCTCGTAATTTTAATTTGTAAGCCTTTAGCCGCAATGAACGCGGCAGCGCGAACTAAGTGCTGGATGGTGAGGCTCTATGCGCGTAGGAGCAATTACGCTGCGCATTCGAACTCTCTCTAAAATAAAATGGCTTACTACCGATTAGGACAATTTGCCGCATATTTCTGCGTTGATATTGTTTTGAATTTATTTCCATATTCAACGTTACTTTCGTTAATAAAAGGGGTGGGGGGAGGGTGGGAGGGGGGAGAATATCACCCTTACTGGAAGTAATTTCTTATAAATATATTACAATAATAATTTCTGGAAGGAACCTGTTCAAGCTATCACTTTGTTGCTTTGAACGTACTCCTCCCGTTTACAGACCACAGTGATTTCCCTCCATATTGTTCTTACGAACGTGAGAGAAATTAAAGATATGTCACGTTTCACTATGTTCGAAATATCTTAACGATTTTACTGGCTTTATACATGTCAATTTCACATGCATTTTACTATTTTACGAACGGAATATTAATCCGCTGTATTTATTATTTTATTTAAGATGAACAAAATGATGATGAAGTTGATGATGATGATGATGGCGACGACTAAGGCCGTCTTTGCCCCGTCGTATTCAACCCGCCGCTAAAATAAGCGGTGTGGCCGAATGTGTTTTCTGGTAACGGCTGACGCCGTTTGTAAATTCCTTGTAAATATTTTTATTGCTCAATTTCATACACTTATGATCACAGATTTCTGAAAATCTTTCAAATTAAATTTTCTATTATTGTGATTAGCTTGATTTAAAATTAATTTCTTAACCTCATACTCTTCCTTTTTATTTCAAGAATTTAGCCGTTATCTTAAACCAAATTTCTTAAATTCGTGATCATAATTTATTAATTTTTTCTTTCTATTTCAGATATTTAATTTTCAATGTTCAGTGTTCCCATTTTATGTTACTTACATGTTATTTTAATTTTAATTCGTTCAAGCTTGTGTTTTGCTTCATCGTATTTTACTGTTTTATGTTCAATTTGTTTACAATTTTGATGCGTTTCAATATTTTGTCACTGTTAAACTGTATGTACATATGTTAAACTTAACAATTTTACTTATTTCATTTTCCCCCCATTATTTTGCTGTGAATTAGATTTTGTATTGCTTGTTTTAATTTTGAGTTCGCAACATGTGTTTATACTATGTCCTATTTAACTTTTAAATTATCCATAGAATTGTTTTCATGCTGTGAGTTATGTTTGTACATATGGTTGTATATATGGTTTTAATTTGTGCTTTCTCGTTTTTAATTTTTTGTATTCTATGTTGTTGCAAATGTGTATATTTATTATTTCCCGTATTTTCTGTTGTATGTTTGTACATTTTTTTTTCCGAATTTTTTAATAATAGTATTTTTTTTCTTTGAAACTACTACGTGATTCCCGTGTACAATTTATTCCTATATTACATCTTGAAACACAATAGACATAAGTTATTTATTGTTTTATGCCATGAATATGTTTTTATACTACCGATTTGCAAATACTACGAGAAATGAAAATGTGCCGCTGACTGCGCGTAGCCTCCGTACTTTATTTTCAGGAAAGCTAGTTCCATTTCTCCTCACTTGGGTCCCCGCGTGCAGAGCGCGCGTGTTTTCTCCACGTAGACGCCGTGGTGTCTTTCTTCTCCGATGGATATACAACTTTGACTCATCGTCAACGTTTGCCTCTTCCAACTGCCAACGCAGCCTAATTTTCGGTGTTCATTTACTACTACGGGTATTATAACCGTGCGTGGAACCAAACATTCTTTGTTTGTTAAGTTCGTAATCAATTTTACAGTATTTATTTTGTAAATGAGCGGCCCATATTGGCTCGACGCGTTTGCGTTTCTTAGTTAGGCTTGTTTCTGAACTGCTAGCTGCATCGTCAGTTTCGGAAGGCGAAAATGTTGGTGATTGAATCTCCGGATAAATGATCTGTTGGGTCCTCCAACAACTGTGCTATGTATTTTTGTAGTTTTATTTTAGCTTCCGTTAAAGTTCCGTTAAGCTGTTCGGAGAGATTTAGATCTGTAGGTCCATTCTAAGAAATAGGTTGGTTATTCGTTCTTAGGAACCTTGGTCTTAAATTGTTTACATGTGCGCGAACGACTTTAAGTGGGTCCAAGAAATGTACAATATGAACGATAACGTCATTTACGAATTCCATTCGTCAAGAATATATTTCGTCAAGATATTTATCTAATAATTCACGTTGGTGAAAGGGAACTCGATACATCTTGGAACTTACTGGCTGAGAATTACCCGTATCTATAGAAACTTCATATCCCTCATAACATCCAAGATCAAAATCGTTTTTGGAAAATGAATCCTGGTGAATTCGTAACATATCTAGAAATTCCTCAGTTTCTTCCTTATTTAAATCAGGAAATACAAATTTATGTTTCATCAAATTCCTTTCCGCATCGAGTTCTTCTTTCTATTTAGGCTTGGGAGGGTCAGCTAGTACCCTAGCTGTCTCTTCCGATGAGCTTTCACTCTGTTTAGCTTGCAGATGAGAAATCTCGATGGGCTTTGCAGTTTGAGCTACCTCATTGGGACTTAGGTTTAGGGTTTTCTCATTGGGACTTGGACTTTCAGCTACCTCATTGGGATTTGGGGAATGAGTTGTCTCATTGGGACTTGTGGTGGGTAAGTTTGAGTTTACCGAATCTACGGAAGTTTCGTCCTCGTAATCTATAATAACAGTTGTGTACGTGCCTAGGATCGTGCCCGATTTTAATTCTACGTCATAAGCATTAAAATTAATACACATTACTGGAATAATACCTGTGGAAGTTGTATTAACAAGACTATGAGCCAAACGTTCAGGAAATTCGCCATTTTCGGGTTCGAATGCTCCTGTTTGTATTTCGGGATATGGAGAATGCAAAATTCCGGTTATTCTGAACTCACAATTTGGTGGAATTACTTCGTCTCGTAATAAAGAGACTGTGACATCTATGAGTTGTTGTTTAGGTGTGCAATTCCATGTCTATTTTGGGTTCATTTTCTCCTTCTTCGTCTGTAGCTATGTTAAGCGTGGCTACGTAAATATGGTTTGGCTTGTAATTATCTCTATTTATTATTTCCTTATTTTGGTTATAAGCAACATGAGCTAATTCTGGTAATGCTGACATTTGGAATTTTAAATCACCAATGCTTAAAACATTATCAGGACAGTTTAATAGTAGTTACTATTTTCCTATCCGTTGTAATTTGTTTATTCCCTACACCAAGTAAACTTGCCGGTGTCGGCATCGTAAGCGTAGTACACTTTACACTAAAATTTCTAAGCATACGCTGTGCTGCTTTGGTAGTGATTAGAGAAAGTGATGACCCAGTGTCCAGTAAACATATCTCTGGTCTATTTCCAACGTCAAAGACTAAATGTGGACGAGAATATCTAACCTTAGGTTTATTTAGAACTATGTTTACATGAACCGTGTTCGTGTTAGTCTCCGTTTGCTCTGAGTCAAGCGATGCTTCGTTTTGGTTTTCGTTTGCGCAGCTAGTGTCAATTTCAGACGCTAGATGGTGCTCCGTGTACCATCTATTGCCTGTTTGAGCTGAAATGCTCGTAAGCAAGTTTCCTCGCTCGCTCAGCGATTGGTGCTTCGCTGGTGAGATATTTTGCTTGCCCGTACTTTTGCTGTCCCAAAACGTTAAACAAATAGTAGGTTCGTTGACCCCTATAACTGTTGGAATTCGAATTTTCCAATCTTTCTGCTCTGTGTGCGAGATGCCTATAGAGTTACCTGAAAGCATTTTGACTCCGTCTTTGTAAAATGTTTCGCTCGTGTGCTTAAATTGAACTGTACGTTCACCGCCTAATAAAGCAATAACTATTGGTTTATTAGTATCTACAGGATTTAACTCTGTGTGAAACTTAGTGGAATCCAATCCGTCCTCAAATAATGTTACGATTACCGAATCACAAGTTAGGTCGTACTTATCGTTGACCGTTTTTAAAGCTTCTGTGAATTCACTTTCGAGATTTCGATTACTCTGAATCGATCTTACAACATATTTTAAGGAACTTTACCAAAATATGACGCTAAACGTGGTAACGCTAAAGTACGATCTGGTAAAGCAAGTTTCTGTTGATGCCATTCTGCATCGGAATACAGTTTAAGCATTAATTTGTTCGCTACGTCATTTGAAAACAAAGGAATACACTTCGCCTTCAACATGTGAGTACTATTTACTTCATTATTTTGGTTAACAGGTGTTTGGGCTTGAACTGAGCTGACGTGTGGAGTTTGATCGTCACTGCTCTGTTCTAGCTGAGTGTTTACTTGACCTGAATCCCTGTCGATATTCAGGCTACTAGCTCGTTTTTTGAACTATTATCACACTGATTAGAGTTGTTACCCTGGCTTACTTCTGTAACGTGTTGTGGGAACTGATTTTGGTTACTGTTATTATTTTGCCTTTGTGATTTTGATTTTGTCTATCGTTGTTATTGTTACTGCCATTATTTTGGTTTTGTTGATCACCTGAGTTGTTGTATCCATTATTAGTTTGAAAAGCATAAGGGTTATTAGTTTTCTTGTTAAACTGATATGAATCCCTGTTACCGAATCCTGAAAAATAGTTTCCGCGCTTTCCACGGTTATTTCCCCTGTATCCGTTACCTCCGCGACCGCCTCTACCTCTGAAATTATTTTTATTTCTAGGTGAGTTGTCGGACGTGCCCCAACGTTCCTCGTTATGTTGCCTACAACGTTGCACGTTTTCGCTTTTGGTTTGGCATTCATTTTTGAAATGCCCGCGGCCTAAACAGCGATAGCACTGTTTAGTGTTAAGTAGTTTAGGGTTAACGGCGCTAACCTTAGCTTCGTTTAGTTTAGGTTTAGCATTTTGCAGTTTAGTTATCCCTTTCTCTAATGAGTTCATTTTGTCAAGCATTGTGCCGAAAGCAAGGTTATTTACTTCCGTGTTTGAAATTTGTTTATCTACTGCAGTTTCGGCTGACTGAGCGGACTTATGAATAGTGTTGTTACCCTGATAACCTGCCAAAACTGAACGCTTGTAGATAGCTGCGTTGTACATGTTACGAAATGAAGTGTGCATTTGTGAAGTAATGTGCGCTTCGATAGCTGAACGCATACCATCACCCTTAGCTATTTGTCCAAAATCCCTTTGAGCTGGGGTATCTGAAGGTTTAATTCTCCAAAGCTGTGAAGCCATTTTTTCTAGCCTAGCTGAAAATGCTTCGATAGTTTCACCATCGTTTAAACGAGTGGTGTGAAACAAATATGGGGTTATAACTTCACCTCTGCAACCAAATCTATCGATTAAAATTTCCTTAAATGCTAACCAGTTCTGAGATTTAGCAATGTGAGGATTCATAGCTAGAAAAATTGCTACTTCTCCTGTGCATTTGCTGCATGCAACTGAAATCAGCTCGTTATCTTTTAACGTAGGATCAAGGGTGCGTAAATTATCTACCATTAATGAAAATGTGAAAATGTCTAGTGAATCGTCACCTGAGAAAGGCAAAATTGCTTTCTTGGATGCCCGTAATTCGTGTAAAAGTCTATATTTTTCCTGTGGATCCCTATTTTGAATGACTTGAAATGACTCCGCAATAGTTTTTAACACTTCGAGTTGATTTTCGCTTGCTAGCCTAACGTTGTCATTATTTGCTTGTAAACATGTAGCCAAAGTATGGTCTAAAATTCTTTTAACTAAATGTTCGTCTACGCCGTTTGACTGCTGTCCGTTACTATGATTCGGTGTAATATTTAACGATGTATGATCATCCGGTGGAATTTGGGAATTTACTACTACATTTGGGGTGAGTGGAACCTGAGACTGATTTTGTGATTGAGCGTTTAACGGTACTTGAACGTTAACTGGCATCTGAGCATTATTTTGCACTTGGGGATGTGATGGCACATGAGGGTTTAGTGGTGTTGTTAAATTTAATGGAAAGCCTGAGCTTAACTGCACATTTGAAGTTGATGGCACATTTTGGTTTAACTGAACTTGAGAACTTAATGGTATTTGGGAGTTATTTGAGGTTACCTGAGAATTATTTGGCACCTGAGAATCCCGCGATACACGATTATCGTGTGGGGATCTAGAACGCATTCTACCTCTAGAGTTACCTCTATTTCGATTTGACCTGTTTGTTGAACGACACTGAACTCGTCTAAGTGGTGGTAAATTTAATACATCATTTACATCATCTATGGTATCAATAGTATGGTCTGATTCTGAATCAGATACATCTGGAGTAGTATTAGTATTATCCATATTTGGGGTGCTGACTGAACCGTCAGTGAATTCTACAAAATCAAGGCGATTTGTGGGTTTTCTAATTGGTCTACCCCTTGAAGAAACCTGCCCAGTGTTTTTAGCACGATTTTGTCTAGTTTTAGGCATGTTTTAATACTAGATTTTAAGGAACTATTTAGTTATAAGCCTTATTTTACCTCGATATTCGAACTAGTATACACACAAAAAAAATCACTGCAATTTGCAAGTTCAGACACTGAAAAATCGCTTTAAATATGAAAATAATAAGCTTACATAGCAGCTAACACACTGACAAGGGCAATAATATGGTGTAGATCATGAAACACTACCACAAATAATGTTTCTCTATGCTGAATAATAATACAGGTTAAATAATATTTGCTTTAGGGGATTTATGGGCCTAAATCAGTCAAAATCACCAAAATGTCCAATTTTCTGGTTTAAAAAAAAGATTATAAGGATCCTTTTAAATATAGCTAGCCTTTAAACATACATAATATCCAACACTGAAAATACTTTGCAATAGCTAATATGCCAACCTGTTTTTTTTTTACCACAAAATAATCACTAAGATCCAACAAAATCAACACTGCTGTTTTCCAACAAAGCCTGCCAACGCTATGCCTTGTGAGGGTAGGCTACTAAAATTTTCCTGTAATCGTAATGCAAAACTATTCGTAAACAACTAGCAATCCTTAAATTTCAAACAACGATCATTGGTGTCCCTTGAAATAAAAATTTTTTTCGACTAAATTTCAAGTTTAAACACTATAAAATGCAACGCCTTTGAAATAATGGCCCTTTTAAATTGGTTCAAACATAACCGAAATGCT
>JAHWFP010112510.1:30527-55805 GCA_023313725.1 Lithobius niger
GATCAGTTGTATTCAACCAACATATAACACATAAAATATGGCACTTGGAAAGGGAGGCGCAATAATAAGCAACAATTCAATAATATTTTGGGCCTTTAATCTACTCTCCGTTGTACAAAATATGGACCACACTGGTCAAAATCGAATTATAAGGATTGTAATTCGAGATCGGCTTGATTACGTTAAATCAACAATAGTTGGCGATTGGCATTCTTACTACGGTTGCATTTGGAATAATTCCTAATAAAGGATAATTAATAATGATTGGTATTTAAAGAATTAAGCACTCAGCTTATTATAATTCAAGTACAACAATTGTTGTTAATGATACGGAATGATACTTATCTCCCGTGAACTCCGCCGTAGCTGACGTTCGTGCACCCGGCTTCCCGTCTCCCGGCGTCGTGCGTCGGGCGCGCGGCACAGCTTTTTAGACGTCCGTGAATAGCAGGGCTCAGAGAATGGTGGCAACGTGTAAACCTTTTTAAGTCGAATGATAATGCCGCATTCCTGAAGTCCGCTTAAATACTAGTGCGTTATCGCTTAGCAATCTACTTGATTGATTAGTGTGTTGAATAGAAACTGCGTGTCTTGACAGTTCAGGTCCTAAAAGTGAATTAGGTACCGTTGCGCTTGTCATTCATTGTATTGTCGCGTTCGAGGCGCATCAGCTGATTCTTGGTATTGCACGCTTGAGTAGCTCGCCGCTTTAATGAACTGTCACCTGCAGACCTTCGTGCAATAATTTGACTGTTGTAATTAGGATCGTGTTCGATCAATTATGACAGTCCAAACTAATTGGAATTCCTTCTGGAAATTCTATGCTTCGCTGATCGAGTCGTAAATAATGTCGTAGTTAGAAATGCCATCTCCTCAACCTAACAATAGCTGTAATTACGCTGGTTCAATTTGCAAAGGAATGTACACAGTTCTGGTCTTCTTTGAAACGGGCCCCTTCTATATCTTAGTCGCTGGAGCCATTTTTGGTCTAGCATGAGTAATATTTGATTCATGCATTTAATAAATGTATGATATTTATGAAATTATGCATATGATTAATTAGCTCTATTGTTTCTGTAATAAAGACTAATTAGGCTTAATTAACCCTTAACACAACAAGCCTTGTCCTATCCAGACTAAATTACTCAAGTTCAGTCTGCAAGTCATTGGGTACTTCAATCATCTCTACCCGCACGTGAGAAGTGGACTCGTCGTCCAATAGTGTCTAACAGCTAAAACGGACTTAAATGTCGTAATTATTGGTCGTAACAGTTAATAATTATCCAACCTGTGACATGAAATATGCATATTGGTCATTTCTGAAACCAATACCTTAAAACAATCGTACTTCCGCCGCCATTCACGCCCTGGAGGAAGTAATCCATAAAGGAGAGTTGCAGAGAAGCCAACATTTTCTGTCTAAATTTCATTGTCCAATACTGTACCTTTCGTCTGTCGTCACTACACGTTAAACCATTTGTCCTATGAAGCTGGTTCTTAGCTCGTTTTACAGGTGTTGCTCTGTAGATGTGCCCTTTCCACAAGGCTTTTTCTAATTGGTCCAGTGGTTCAGGGTTTTTGCAGCTCTAAACGACCAGATCGATTGTTTTAAATTGTTTTAAACATTGTTATTATGCAACAATGCCAATTAGCAAACGCCAGCTGCAAGACTGAAGATTAAAGGATTTGTTTCTATTATTAACACTGGCTGTAGTAAGAGTCAGCCTAGGGTCTTTGTGTTAAATTCTCAATTTTGACAGTCAACTGCACTGTTTTACGGTTTAGCTGTAATTCTTAAAGTAACACGAATTAATAAACAAAAACGGAACGTTAAATGTTTAGAGTAAAGGTCTAAAAGTCAAAACTTATAGAAGGAACACGGACAAACTTTGACAGTAAGGGTTTAGGTGTAAAATTTTGTAAGACGCTGGTAAGCATTAGACCCTTACTACCCGGTGGTTAGCTTAGTTCTACTCTATTCGGACAGAACGTGTGTTTGAACGGTTGTAGCAGGTTTTCTTTGTTCTTAGAAGATTGTTATGGAACTTTAAGAACATAATTTTCTTGTGAAGTTTGGCATTTTGTCTTTTGATGCTTTAGAATTTTTTATTATATTTCGTAGATTTACAGTAGAGGAAAACCAGTAATGCTCTCTGCTGTGAATACCCTGCCATGTTACTAAATCGAAAAATAATTTTCAACATAAAGCAAAGCAGCAAACGTATACCATACTACCACTGGATCATCACATGGATCATTGTAGGAGGATTTCCAGTTTTTCGTCAAAATGTATTTATTTTTGACCACCGGGTAGTAAGGGTCTAATACTTACCAGCCTCTTACAAAATTTTACACCTAGACCCTTACTGTCAAAGCTTGTCCGTGTTCCTTCTATATGTTTTGACTTTTAGACCTTTACTCTAAACATTTAACGGGGAGGGGGGGGGGAAGGACTCTCGAATCGCATTCGGCTAATTTCCTGATTTCTGTCGGTACACAGTAGGACCCTCAATATCCTGCAGCACCTGACCTCGAGAGAAATGGCGTAAATAATTTTTTTTTCTGGGGGAGGAGCAAATTTTACGGCCCTTTACGCTCCCTTGCTAGAAAATGCACAACCGCTTCATTTTTATTGAATGACTATTTTCGTCATTTGCATACTGCATATTATGGCTATCAAACAAAATAAAACGTTTAACAGTCAATATCGAAAAAAAATTACACCTCGGCTTCTTTTTGACCCCCCCCCCCCCCGTTATTTACATCATTAATCATTGCTCGACAGGCAAAATAACCCAATGATATTGTTACTGTAGAAGTAAAATTGCAGCATCACACAATTAACACTTCCAGGGCTTCACACCATTACGCATTCAATTTACGATACTTCAAAAAGTTCAATGAAAGTGTAGCTTTGTTAATAAGCTCTAATTGCCTCATCAAAGTAACGTATGCCATCCAACATCATTATTATGTGCTTCACAATTGGTTGTTTATAAAAAATAACGTTTAAAAAAGACTCCTTTGAAATATGTTAGAATGCGGCATCAGAAAATTTGCATTTTAAGGTTTGCCCACTATTGTGTACCGGAATACGTATTGTCTCACATTCGTTAAACACGAAATTGGTACTACAATTTTAATTCTAAGGATTGATTCCCAGAACGAATCCATCTACACTGTAACAAGCTTCATTTATAAGCAGAAACAGTGTCACGCACTAAGTATTTTATAGGATTCGTGTAACAAAGACATAAACGATACTTCTTCCACCTTTGTGTCGTAATGCTACAGAAATTCTGCCAGAATACGTGAAATAAATAAATACTCTAAAGAAGCAGGATTCGGCAGTGATGTACCATAAAATGCTTCAATTACTCGGAATGCTCTAGGGAAGCTTTCCCCAAAACCCCGAGCTGGCTTTATTTGTCCCCATCCACAATTTTTCTTGTCTGTGCCACTGGACAAAGTAACGGAGGCGCTTTCTCTTTACCGAACACTTTTTAGGCTGACAAGTTTCGATTACTCATATTTTAAACAATTTTTAGCACTAATAACCAATGACGCCAAAATTGAAAGATGTATGAATGTGTAAAGGATTTTGAAGCGGGCGCCTCACTAACGAACTCCCCCCCCCCCCCACCACCACCCCAGCCATCGTCACACCACGAACCTGATAACTCCCTCCTATATTATCCCCTTCTAAAGTAAGTTACTGAAAACAGTTCTAGGAATTTTTGCTTCAAAGTTTTCATGTTGCGTAGTTTTCTAATCATATTTTTCGCTACCCCTTTCTTCCCCCCCCCCCCCAATTCTTCAGAGTAGAAGTACCATAAAAAAAACTGCACTCTTGTACAGTATCATGTAGAGACGAATAAGAATTTTCTAGCAATTAACTTATAGCATAAAAAGAAAAAAAAACACGAAAAGTACAGGATTTTTTTTATAAAACATACGATTTTTTTTAATGTCATTCATTGTTTTGCCGAAAAGGGGACCTGCTGAGGCTTAGAATTTGTAGTAGCATACACCTTACAAAATCAGCTAGAGTAGAATTCGACCATAGATGATAAACGGCTTCTCAGTGAAAATGCTACAGCATACAATTCACACTTCAAGGGTTTCACACCATTATCCATTCGACTACATTGCTACACACTTTTTCAAAAAAAATTGTAGCTTTCTCATTACCGAACACTTTTTAGGCTGACAAGTTTTGATCACTCATATTTTAAACAATATCGAATTTTTTAGCAGTTACCACTTTCCGTCGTGAGATAACCTATAGCACATAAAACCAAAGTTAAACTAATTTTTTTTTTACCTTCAGGTACAAATATCTGCACTAGTTTTGCAGAAAAGTGACCCTAGTCGGGCTTGGGATGTATTTGAAATAGCACGGTACTATACGCTAAATCCGCTGGATGTAGTATTCGGGGTGGGTAGTAATAACCAGTGGTACATTAGGAACCGGCACAGTAGGCGCGCACCCAGAGCCTCGAATCTTCAGGGGGCTCTAAAAAATCAACGAAGAAAATCTTCTTATTATTTGGTACAGTAGTGACCGAATAGAAAACTGCGTACGTAGTAAATGATTTTCCATTTAAATTTGCAGAATTTCACGCATAATTTAGGTCGTAAGCAACTACAGGTAATATATTAAAACTGAAATTATAATAAACCCAGCTGCGTTGTTAGCTTTAGTGCAGTCGTTAATGAAATCACACTTTTCAGCTGAAAAAGAAATACAATGGTAAAAATTGCGCACAATTTTTGTTTTCGTTATCAGTAATAATCAAGAATTCCAGATTATTGTAAAATTTCATGCTACACCGAAATATTATCGAGGTTTTGTAGTTAAGTGTACAGAAGACTTAGAAAACTGAGTCAGACACGTCCAGAGAATAGGTGCCCATCATATTGTCTTTGTCCCCACCACGTATGTTTTCTTAAGATTTTTTTTTGGGGGGGGGGGAGGACCCTCGTATCGCATTCGGCGAATTCTCTGATGTCTGTCGGCTACACAGTAGGGCCCTCAATATCCTGCAGCACCTGACCTCCACAGAAATAGCGTAAATAATTTTTTTTCTGGGGGAGGAGCAAATTTTACGGCCCCTTTACGCTCCCTTGCTATAAAATGCACAACCGTTTCATTTTTATTGAATGACTATTTTCGTCATTTTCGTCTTAAGTGCCTTATTAAAATAACGTTGAATGCATTTTAATATTTCTTACTTCAAAAAAGGATACGAATAAAAATATCTTGCATTTAAAAGTAGTCTATTTCTTTTAATTATGTATGAAATGTGGCACTACTAAGGTTGTATTTCCAGGTTTTCACACCGTTGTGTTTTCGTCTCATATTCACGTTAAATAAGAAAATTGCGCACTACAAACTTGATTTAAGGAACGATCGGCAGAAAAAAATCCATTTACACTGCAACAAGCTTCATTCACTAGAAGTTGCAGTACCTCATACTATGTATTTAATAGACTTCTCGTCACAAAGACGCTTCTTGCCCCCATGTTTGCACAAAAACGCAACTAAACATAAACTTCAGTGTAAAGGCTTTACTACAATTTCCACATTTAAACAGTTTCTCACTGTTATGTCGCAGAATGTAGAAAATGCAGGGTTGCCACAGAGGTCCTTACACATAAAAATATCGAATTATCGACCTTTCCAGCGTAAAAATATCGACCGAATATCTATTGAATAAGACCTCGTCAGACATATCCGAACTGAAAAACCGCAAATGCAAGCAACAGTCACCAAGATACGTGATAACGTTTGGTCTAAGGTTATCAAAAAACAAAACAATTGTTTGTACGGCGATTCCTCCCCCTCCAAATAAGGTTGCCCACGATAGTACTTCCGGTAGCGATATAGCGAAAAGGCAGGGCTCCATTCATGCTGTTAGAGGAACTCAAAGAGTTAGTTTTTCGAAGTTAAACCGGAAGTCCACGTTTTATAACTGCTTTCACTTAGAGACCGTGACAAATCGCCAAAATAAAAAAAATACGGGAATGTGGCTTTTTGCAATATATTTATTTCAACACTTAATTTAATCGACTTTTATCGACATAACAGAACTTCATCGACTTTTAACAACTTAGAAAAAAAATAACGACTTCGATAATTATCGACCAACTGCTAAGCCTGAGAAAATGCAGCAGAAAATCTCACAAATCATAATACGACGTGTCACACTTACGATATAATCAGCGTCGTGTTTTTCGACTTAAAATGTGCAACAGATAATCGTAGATATGCCTTACCACAAATTTTACTCTTTAGGGCTTTTCTCCAGTATGAACACGGACCACTAACAAAATAATTGCACTAAGTGAGCAAACATTTTCCGCCATATTATCATACTGTTTTCTTGTTGTTTATAAAGTTGAATTCCTCATCTGTCCCATTCTGGCAGTTGACTTGGAAGATTTCAGTTTTTTAGTTGAAGGACGATGGCACATTTTATAACACATGTCATGGCATACCTCGTAACCAAACTGCTTCTTAATCGGGCCCTGAATAGCACCATGATTTTCGATCAGCGTCATCGAGTAATTACCCACTGCCTGATAAACCATGTTGGTGCCTGAACCATTTACACGTGTGTATGCTTTCCTTGGTGAAACCCTTTCGTTATATGCCGTCTAACACAAGTAAACGATTCACGGATATTTGCTTCCCCCACTCCTCTCTTCAAAAACGACAGTGAGCATACCCTCCCTCAGCTACCCCCATCCCAATTAGCCCCAGACATTTTCACTACAAACATTTTCTCTCCGGAAAAAAATATTTACAAAAACAATGTTAAATGTTCATTTAAAATTATCCTGTGGTTGGTAGGGTTACTTACCAGAATATTATTTCAAAGATCTACGGTGCAGACTTATTATCCAGGGTTTGTCCTTTCCAATATGGGCTTGCAAAAAAGGTGATTTCTTGGCAGAAGCGGAGGAAAAAGTCGAAGTGGTCGAGCGTCCCAAACAGAGATGGAACTGGACCATGGGTCAAATGGGTTACATTTTTATCGTGGGTCATGGGTCAAGACCGTTCACCCACCGACCCACGGTAATTTGCTAAGTACGTTATTTGACACTTCCGTAGTCATACTAGTTCTCTTAAAAAATTTTTCTTACTATTTCAAAATTAGTTTCCCCCAGAATGCTAAAAACCCATAGTAAAGGCTTTAATTGACTATTTGTAATGCATTTTCATACTCTATTTTTTTTTCAAGGCGTGGGATGGATCACGGTAGGCCACATTTCGGTTCTTTAGTGGGTGGGTCAACTGGGTCATGGGTCAGGGCTCGAGTGGGTCAAGTGGGTCACGGGTCGAAAAATATCTCTGGTCCCAAACCGAACACACAAACAATTTTTTCTTTTAATTTTATGGTCGCGATTTTGGATATCACGTAGTTTAAAATAGAACCTTCTCCCCTCCAACTCTTCACTCCTACCTGGAACAACGTGCCTGTTATGCCCCTGGCTGTATTATTATTGTAAAGTATTAACAGTTAATAAAAATTGCAAAAAATTTCAGCTCAGTTTTCCTAATTGCTTGGTTTGTTATCGTGCCATCGATCCATTTTTTTTCAATTGCCCACCCATCTGCATTCGGAGAGAAAAGTGCCCTGAAAACCATTCGCGCTGATGTTCACTGTCGTCAGGTACCAACTACCAATCGACTACAAATAATTGTCTAACAGTTGCTACTTTCCGTCGTGAGATAACCTATAGCAAATAAAACCGAAGTTAAACTTTTTTTTTTAATCTTCGGGTAGTTGTTTTGCAGAAAAGTGAACCTAGTCGGGCTTGGGATGTACAGGGTGGTCCAAAAGTCCGTTGCACCGCACCAAATACCCTACACAATTGGAACTAGGGGGCCACCCACTGAGCTTGCGTTGGGTGCCAGTCCCCCTCAACCCCCAGATATAAAAATTTTACTTTTTTTCCGGTGAGAACTAGACATTTGGTTCCAATTGGGGAAATATACGCATGGCACAGACAACGTGGTAGCCGAAGATGGCATGCTAATTGGATAAACGGGATGGTGTTATTACAACTTCAATGTAGCCCCCACGCCCACATGAGTCTTTCCTGCACAGTGCAGGAAATTGTATGGTGCATCCATCAAAGGCCCTACAGCACTGACAATACATACCTGACAAATAGAACCAAGGTTTGTCCCTAAGATGGAGGTCACTGCATGAGCTTACATTGGGGCACCAGCCCTCTCCCCCATACAAAGTTTATCTATGTTCCTTAAACTAAACAGAAAAAAACACCCCTGGGTTAGGAACGTTCAAGCAATACGTCTCAAGTAAGTAATACTTCTCAAGAAATAAGCTATTTTAATCATCAATCGTCATCAATTGACGAACAGGCATAGGTGATAGTCCCTGCTCTCTTTAATTTATGGACGGTGTCAAGAATCAACTGCCAACCAAGGGGTATTAGTCATGTTTATTGTTGGGAACAGAAATAAATTTGGTAACTAGGGGGTTAAGGGGGGCAGAGTGCCCCTATGTAAAGTCATGCATTTCCTCCCCCCTCCTCCAATCTTAGGGACAAACATTCGTCCTATGTGTCAGGTGTGTAATCTCAGTGCTGTAGATCCTTTGGTGATCGCACCCGCACCGGACAATTTCCCACACCGTGCACGTAAGCTGTCATGAGGGAAACTAGAAAATGCACAACCGCTTCATTTTTATTGAATGACTATTTTCGTCATTTGCATACTGTATAATTATTATGGCTATAAAAAAAATAAAACGTTTAAAGGTCAATATTGAAGAAAAAAATGGCGCCTCGGCTTCTTTTTTTTTTGGGGGGGGGGACGCTTGACTCCGTGCTCCCCCCTCCCTCGTTATTTAGGTCATTGCTCGACAGGCAAAATAACCCAATGATATTAGTTACTGTAGAAGTAAAATTGCAGCATCACACAATTAACACTCCCAAGGCTTCACACCGTTACACATTCAATTACGATACTTCAAAACTAGTTTAACGAAAGTGCAGCTTTATTAATAAGCTCTTAAGTGTCTCATCAAAGTAAAATATGCTATGCAACATCATTATTATGTGCTTCACAACTGATTGTTTATAAAAAATAACGTTTAAAAGAGACTTCTTTTAAATAGGTTAGAATGCAGCATCACAAAAAATGCATTTTAAGGTTCTCCCACGATTGTGTACTGAAATATGAATTGTCTCACATTCGTTAAACACGAAATTCGTACTACAATTTTAATTCTAAGAATTGATTGCCAGAACGAATCCATCTTACACTGTAACAAGCTTCATTTATAAGAAGGTGCAGTGTCACACACTAAATATTTTATAGGATTCGTGTAACAAAGACATAACGATACTTCTTCTCCCATTGTGTCATAATGCTACCGAAATTCTGCCAGAATATGTAAAATGAATAAGTAGTCTAAAGAAGCCGGATTCGGCAGTGATGTACCATAAAATGCTTCAGTTTCTCGGAATACTCTAGGGAAGCTCTTCCCCAGACCCCGAGCTGGACTCATTCGTCCCCCTCCACAATTTTGGATTTTAAGCAAATTTCATATCTTGCAAATTTGAAAGATATATGAATGTGTAAAGGATTTTGAAGCGGGAGTCTTCCCCCCCCCCCCCCCCCTCCTCTGCTTCGGAGTAGAAGTACTCTAAAAAATGCACTCTTGCATTGTGTCATGTAAATGCGACGAATAAGAATTTTCTAGCAATTAACCTATAGCATAAATAGAAGAAGAAAAACACGAAAAGTTACAGGATTTTTTTTTATAAAACATAGAATTTTTTTAATGTCATTCATTGTTTTGCCGAAAAGGGGACCTGCTGAAGCTTAGTATTTGAAGTAGCACACACCCTACAAAATCAGCTAGAGTAGAATTCGACCGTAGATAATAAACGGCTTCTCAATAAAAATGCTGCAGCATACAATTCACACTTCAAGGGTTTTACACCATTATCCATTCGACTACATTGTTACACACTTTTACAACGAAATTGCAGCTTTTTTAATTTTCACTTAAGTGTCTCATTAAAAAAACGTTGACTATGCATTGTAATATTTCTTACTTCAAAAACGGATACTAATAAAAATATCTGGCATTTAAAAATTGTCTATTTCTTTTAATTATGTTATGAAATGCGGCACCACTAAGCTTGCATTTCCAGATTTTCACACCGTTTTGTATTGGAGTATACATCATCTGATATTCACGTTAAATAAGAAAATTGCGCACTACAAACTTTATTAAGGAACGATCGGTAGAAAAAAAATCCATTTACGCTACAACAAGCTTTTTTCACCAGAAGTTGCAGTACATAGTATTTAATAGGCTTATTGTCACAAAAACATTAAGTTACTTCTTGCTCCCATGTTTGTACAAAACGCAACTAAACATGAGCTTCAGTGTAAAGGCTTTACTGCAATTTCTACATTGAAACAGTTTTTCACTACTGTGTCGCAGAATGTAGAAAATGCAGCAGAAAATCTCACAAATCATAATACGACATGTCACACTTTAGATATAATCAGCTTCCTGTCTTTCGACTTAAAATGTGCAACAGATAATCGTAGATATGCCTTAGGCTACCACAAATTCTACTCTTTAGGGCTTATCTCCAGTATGAACACGGACCACCAACAAAATAATTGCACTAAGTGAGCAAACATTTTTTGCTATATTATCAAACTATTTTCTTGTGGTTTATAAAGTTGAATTTCCTCATCTGTCCCTTTCTAGCAGTTGACTTGGAAGATTTCACTTTTTTAGTTGAAGCACGAGTGGCACATTACATAACGCATGTCATCGCGTTCTGTGTAACCAAACTGATTCGTGATTGGTAAAAAATAATATCGAAAAGAGTTTAGAATATAGCTTTCTAAATTTTATTTGCCTGAGAATTCCAAAGAATACTTTAAATAAGAATTTATGAATAACATTGAGAGCCCACAAACAAGCTGTAAATGATACTGAAGTTTTAAAAAGCACAAATTACTATTGCCATCTAGTTTTTAAGATTGAAAGTTTTAGTTGTTTAGTTCCAAGGGTGGTCGAGGCGAGTCTCTGTGATCAGTCTAGGACACCACCCTAGGACACCACGCTAGGACATCACCCTTATACAAGTCTGTTACTCATCGTTCCTACGGAACTTTTCATGGACTCGTGGTTAAACCAAGTTTAACACTTTTGTTTCTCCCCAGTTTTTCCAAGTTTTCGTGTATCGTAGTTTCCCAGGTTGATAGAAATCCTGATCCCATGTAGAGGGGGGGGGGAGCACCACTCCTCCACCTCCCCGACCTGACGTTAAGAGTAAAAACAAGGATGCAGTAACACTCGTATAGCCGAATAAAAAAAAGAGGTGTAATTGATGTATGGAGTTGGAACGGCAGACATACCAACAGGACACTACTAAAAAATCTGAATGTGTGGTGTACTGAACAATATCTACTATTAATAAACAAAAACGTATCGTTAAAAGTTAAAAGTAAGGGTCTAAAAGTCAAAACCTGTAAGGAACACGGACAAGCTTTGACTGTAAGGGTCTAGGTGTCAAATTTGGCCAGTAAGACGCTGCTAAGCATTAGACCTTTACTACCCGGTTTTTGACGAACAGCTGTCTGAAATCGTCCTATAAAGACCCATGAGATGATCCAATGATAGTTGGGGTGTGGGTTTCCTACTTTGCTTTAGGCTGACATTTTTCTTTAGTTTGATAACATGGCAGCGATTCCAAGCAAGACAACCTGCTACAAGCGTAAGCGTGTACATAATTCTGTCTGAAAAGTCATTAATAAACAGACATAAATCGCTGGAAATAATATTAAGGAAAATTGGAAATTAGCCAACAGCGAAAATCGTACACTAGAAATAACGTAGTTCAGTAAGCCACCTTTATGCACTTACGTTTCATCGGAGAGCAACGGAGAGATTAAGGCGCTATGCAAGTGATCTGGGGGCGAACTGGGTGGCCGGTTCGAATCCGGGTCATGCCATTCCGATTTAACATAAGTGCATAAAGGTGGCATACTGAACTACGTTATTTCTAGTGTATGATTTTCGCTGTTGGCTAATTTCCAATTTTCCGTACTAAGTCTCATTAACATGATCACCGGGTAGTAAGGGTCTAATGCTTAGCAGCGTCTTACTGGACCCTTACAGTCAAAGCTTGTCCGTGTTCCTTACAGGTTTTGACTTTTAGACCCTTACTTTTAACTTTTAACGATACGTTTTTGTTTATTTATCCGTGTTGAAATAGGTGTGGTGGTGGATCAGGGGTTGGGTATGTGTGACACCTTTATAATTAATTAATTTGTTTGTTTTGTTGCGCCGCCTTTAAGCTCGGTAAATAGCTATGGCCTTGTTAAGCTGGCTATAGCTAATGTTAACAATAGACACAAATCCTTTAATCTTCAGTCTATGTCTTGCAGCTGGCGTTTGCTAAATGGCATTTTTTGCATAATAACAATGTTTAAAACAATGTAAAACAATCAATCTGGTCGTTAAGAGCTCCGTAACCCCTGAACCACTTGACCAATTAGAAAAGGCCTTATGAAAACGGCACATCTACGGAGCAATACCTGTAAAAATGAGCTAAGAACCAGCTTTACAGGACAAATAGTTTGACCTGTAGAGAGGACAGACGAAAGTTACATCCCCAGAACAAGACCAAGAACAAGACCAAGAACAAGAAGTTGTCTATTTGGCCCCTCTCTGTATCTCAGGTTTGGCTGGACTGAATTTCACAATTTTTGGACTGTAGACAGGCCTTGACTAGTCAAGGCTAGATTCCAAATTTGGTTTAAAATTTTTCAATTTTGACGGAGTTATAAGCTCTCAAAGTTAAAAGTTTAACACAGAGATCCTAGGTCGACCCTTACTAACACTGGCTATCGCCAGTGTTAATATTGCACATTATATTAAAAAAAAAAATGTGTCTCATAACTTTTGCTACTACGACACGGCAAATGATCCAGAATCTTGTATGCGACGATGCAATCACTGACCAGATAAGTTATCATCGGACGCTGATATTGGTTTTTTTACAAAAAAAAAAAAAACAACCAAAAAAACTGAAACTTCGTTGTTTTACAAGTTCCCGTTCTCTTTGGTTGTTCGTGAGACTTTTACATTTTTTAAATCTTCGAACACCATATTTTCAGTAAATTCAGTAGTTAATTTGGGGGGGGGGGGGGTTAGCAAGAGAAATCATATTGCGATGTCTTTAAAACTAATAAGCTTCTCTCCGTTACCATTCGTAACAGCAATCTCAACGGTAACGTTCTCGCAAACGTGTCCTTCACCAATTAAGAAGTCTGACATCTTCTTTTCACCATAAAAGAACACTCCTCACCCGGACCTGATGGACTACACCCAAAGATTTTAAAGGAACTGGCTCATGTCATTACTGAGAGTGTTACCATAATTTTCCAGAAATCGTTCATTGAATAAACCCTTCCTCATCTCTGGCTCACTGCTAACGTCACCCCACTACATAAAGCTGGGGATCGTAGTAAACCGAACAACTACAAACCAATTAGTCTCACCTGTATCCTCTGCAAATGCATGGAAAACATAGTCGCCAAACAAATCATTACCTTCCTCAACCATAACAACTTCTTTACCCCTAGTCAGTATGGTGGCCTTCACGGCAAATCCACTACCCACAACCTTTATTTCCTTTCTTGACCTTGTCACTGAATGGATCGAAGATGGATCACAGGTAAATGCCGTTTACTTTGACCTTGCTAAGGCCTTCGACACCATACCTCACAAGATCCTTATCACCAAGCTAACTACTGTAGGCATCTCTGGCCACCTCTTAAAGTGGCTTATTGCCTTTCTCACTAACAGAACTCAACGCACTACCATCAACGGTCACCCTTCTAACATCGGCAGTGTTACCAGCGGAGCGCCACAGGGAATTGTCCTTGTCGGCCTCCTCTTCATTATTTTCATCAACGACCTACCTGACTGCCTTACGTGTAATAGCTGCATCTTCTTAGATGACACCAAGCTCGTTGCCCCAGTCATCTGCCCTGCTGACCCCATTGCTTTTCAACCCAACATCCGCAAGCTCACGCAGTGGGTCCAGGCAATGAACATGGACCTCAACGAAACAAAGTGTGCTGTCCTTAGCTTCGGCCATCTCACCACCTAACACCAGTATACCCTACAAGACGAGGACCACCAATTAAACTCGCAGACTTCCAGAAAGACCTTGGTGTGCTCATCGATCAAAAAGACTAAAATTGCAGGGCCTGCACCTGCTTAATTTTAGTTTTTATTGCCTAACCGAAAATATCCATTACCTGTTTTATATTAGCAGATTTCCCCTTTGAGCTATTGAATTCCCTAGAACTTGAACGTTGCCTTCCCTGCCGGGCTCGTACCTTACCGCGCATGCGTTGGGCTGCTTATATAAACCCCAGCGCAGCGGTAGTCGACATCATTTCTCTTCCTACCAGAACCTAGCTCATGGTGGGGAGGCTTGGGCGGGAGTTAAGGTAATGTATATTTTCGGTTAGGCAATAAAAACTAAAATTAAACAGGTGCAGGCCCTGCAATTTTAGTCTTTTTACAGCCGACGAAAATGTACATTACCTGTTTTATATTAGCAGACTTCGTAACCCGGAGGGGGGCTAGGTTCAGAGCGTTCACGGCAACCGGGGCCAGATCCCAGCAGTACGAGACGGCTGCCCCAGGCACAATCCGTTTTGATGAAGACCAGTCTGCTGACCCAACCACTTTCACTCAGGGCGGAGGCGCCCGCCAGGACGGAGGTATTAGTTAGAGCGGAGGCGCAAGTTGCTCCATCCTCGTCCGGTAAGAGTGAGATTGGGGGTGCGGTAAAGCTAAGGGTTATTATAAATTATTTCAGTATGGTTATAGAACGTCATCGCATGCAGAGGTCAATTCATACGGGGGCAAGGTAAAGAAATCAAAAAATAGTATATGAAGCCTCTTACCTTACGGGAGGCGGAGGAGTGGAGGATAGAGATGACAGTACGGAGGAAGTGGGCAGGATGGTCTTGCGGAAGCATATGTGGAGGTAGGAGTGGCCAAGCACAACTAAAGGGTCGGAGGCAGGTCAGAGTGGTGTCTTGATGCAGGATGGACCAGAGTACACAACAAAAAACCAGAGGATCCGGGAAAAGCCTCGGTGGAACGGAGGTATTGGAGAAAACATGGTAGTAAATGTTCGAGGAAGGTATCCGGCGGATGCGGAGGCCATGCAGGAAATTTGAGTATGACCGGAGGAAAAAGGCACCGTCGTAGCAGATGTGCACGATGTCTTTAACGTTGTTGCTGTATGTTTTTTTTTTTTTTTGGAAAAAAGGGCCGCGGAATGCGATTGGTGATGGAAAGGTTCTTGCAGAACGTCCGGCCCGGACGTGCACAGAGATAAGTCCTGGGAAGTAGTAACATTGAAACTGATACTGGTGGACCGACTGCTGTAGGGGCGGAGCGGAGGAAGACCAAAGGAACATCGGCGAGAGGAATGCGCATGAGATCCATGAAGGTTGACATAGGCGGACTTCTCGGCGAAGGGAAGATTTGAAAACGCAGAATAGGAAAGCTTCTTAGTCCGGAGTTATTCGAAAGCCAAAGGCAACCCCTGTTGCCTTGGAGCGGCAAGGGGAACAGGGCAGGTCACCCTCCGCTGATTTGACATTGGGGTGGATGCCGTGGAAAACCGGAAGGAAGGATGGCGCATCGTCCTGATATGGTGATGGGAGCGACGAGGGAGCAGCTCGGTGGGCGGAGGACGGAGATGGCGTTGAGACGGCAGTCCTTGCAGCTGTTGGTGATAGGGGAGTTCCAAGAGCAGCGGGAGCTTTATGAGGGCGACGCATCCGTGATCTTGCGCAGTAATATGCCGTTTACGGTGGTGAGAATGGAATAGGCGACACCCAGTTGTAATGGGCCCGGAGCAAGGCATACTTCAGGTGCTGGGAATAATATTTCCTGTTGATGACTTCAAGATCATTTGTTAGGGCATCATTAGTGGCGCGGAGGACACCGTTTTCGGCTTGGAGTACTTCCATTTGAGTGGCAGACTGGCGGAGGGCAGGTAAGACCGCCAGGGAGTTGCGGAGAGTTGCATAGTCGTTGGCGAATCACTGAGTAAACTGCAAAACAAAGTCAATGTTGAAGTTTAAGTTCTCCAGCTCTCTGGCCAAAAGATGAAGACCCCTTGTTAAGGCTTCACAGAGCACAGTCCGGGAGGGAAACGGGGCGAGCGGAGGTTCTGCCTGGATCGAGTCGTCCTGTGGAATTGGAGGAGGAAGAGTCTGTTGATGAGGAGGTGAGGTAACTGGCAATTCGGTGGCTGATGTAGGAGCTTGAAGACGAAGCGATGGGGCAAACCGTTTTCGGGCCAGCTTGATCCGGATGGAGGACTGGGTTGGTATACTTGTCTTTTTCAGGATATGGATAGGAGGACGGAGGCTGGGATCAAATCGGTCTGTGAAGGTGGAACTGAAATGGTATGTTGGCCTTTGCTTGCCGTGCGGACCGGGAGGGATGGTAGCCTTTGTTCCCGTAGTGGAGGAAGAAGATGACGATACCGAAGTAATCGTTGCGGTGGCTGAAAGCGAATCCGTCTTGCTTCGCTTGGGAGGAGGTACGGAAGGATCACTGGATCGTGATGTTGGCAATGCCGGGACTGAACGTTTGCACGAGGATGAAGCCCGGATGTGTTTGGAAGGCCCAGAAGCCGTGCTGGCAGGCGAGGACCGTTGTGCTGATGAAGATGCGGCGGCTGCGGCCCTCTGACGGTGGGCCCTATCAGCCCTCTGTTTGGAGAGGAGATGGTGCTTCCTGATGAGTGACCAACGCGTCAGAGATATCGAGACACAAACTTTGCACTTATACTGTAGCCCGTCACACAGGCGATGGCGTTGACGGCACGGATGTGGATCAGTTTTAGATTTCGATGATGGCTGCGTAAATCCCGGGCATTTACAGGAAACTGGTGAGGGGATATTAATTTCTCCCGGCTGAAAAATTGATTTCTGTGGTGGAGTGTGTTCGGAGGCTTCGGAAGAGGACAGATCCGCCATGGCTGAGCTACTAATGGCAAAGAGACGGCCAAATTTGAAAATTGCAACGGTCGCGCCGGCACCAAGTGGTGCCCACTGGTGGCATGGTGAGGAATGAGAGATTGAAGAAACCTCCGCTTGGCGCAGAATGAAACTGGCGGAATGTAACGAAGGCGATGCGGTAGGGGGTGACTGGGGGGACCCCATGTGTCCTGATGTGTTTGCCGGCTGTGGGCTCGTGGTAGCAGTTACAAATGTGAAGGCGAGGGAGGAAGAGATATGTCGTCCGTACAGGAGGACTTTAGAAAAGTCCCGGTAGGAACGGATGGTGTATCGGCTATAGAAGGTAGGCCGGTTGATAGCTGTGTAATGCCGGGAACCCTTGCCGGATGGTGTTGAATGGATCGAGGCGAGCATGGATACAGGGAAAGAAAGTCAGGTGAGACAGGGCGAAGGATGGTGTAGCGAACCTCCGAGCAAACAGTTTCGTTGCAGGTCAAGTCGATCTCGTCAGTAGTGGCATGTGAGGCCGAAGGCAAGGCGGAGGTTGCTTCGTCCAAGAGGAGGAAAACCTCTGGAAAGATGGAAAAGGGACGGCAAGCCGAATGCACTGTGGTGGTTGAAAAGCGGGTGACAGAGGCCCGTCGTTTCTTAAAGGAACAGTGGTGACGGGAGACGGCAAAAGCAGAGGAGGAGGAAGGGAGGCTTGTGGAATCGACTCGATGGCATGCTGGTAAGAAAAGGAAGCAGTAAGCCGTCCTCTGAACTTGCGAAATGCTCCTCTTTAACCAGTTGACGGGAAAGCGGAGTGAGGCCCGGAAAGGGGACAGACGGAGGCTGTCGTGGCATTCGCAAGAGGGAAGTTTGTTCTGCAGGCGCGCGGCCCTGACGGCGAGCACGAGCCTGGGAGAGGTGGACACGATTAGGCCCATCTTGTTGCGGAGGGAAGAATGACACGAATCCGGTGGAAGCGGAAGGAAAAGTTGAGGCAGAGGAAGGTCCACGCAATGAAGAAGCATCGTGCTGGGAGAAAAAACCTGCTGAAGAACGTCGTCGGGCATTCCCCAGGAACAAAGAAGATGATGGAGGCAAGTCACGTGAAGACCGGGGTTCTGTGGAAGCGAGAGAATCCTGGGACTGCGGAGGGCCAACCTGTGGTAGACGCGGAGGTAAGGAACCCGGTGAGTCCCGGCCAAGAATGGCCCTGGAAACGTCCATGCTTGAGAGGCGGAGGGAAGGTAAGCCGCAACAGATGGTATGCGGAAGGAAAGCAGCCGGCGACCTCCGCCAAATCGGCCGGTAAGCGGAGGGTGAAAGGCGGAGGTAAGGGCCTACCGCGGAAGGCGGTGGTATGCGGTGGCGATGATCTACGGGAAAGCTCGAGAGCGAACGCACGTGGCGAATGCCCTAGGAGAAATGATGTCGACTACCGCTGCGCTGGGGTTTATATAAGCAGCATACGCGGTAAGGTACGAGCCCGGCAAGGAAGGCAACCTTCAAGTTCTAGGGAATTCAATAGCTCAAAGGGGAAATCTGCTAATATAAAACAGGTAATGTATATTATCGTCGGCTATAAAAAGAACATTTTGCCGGCCCCCAGCCAGGCCGGCTAAAAATGGTTTCTTTTTGCCTAAAGCATACTTAACCTGATAATTTTAGCATTACATTGTCCCCAGTGTGATGTTCCCCTGCGCGGCGTAGTACTCCCTTATAAAAGCGAGTGTGGACGCTTTCAGCATTTATTTTCCTCTCAATGTGTCAGACGGTGACTCGAGAGGGGAGGTAGGGCGGGAGTTAGGTTAAGTATGTTTTAGGCAAAAAGAAACCATTTGCCAAATGTTCTTTCTTTATTGCCAAAACATCTTAAACTGATAATTTTAGCATTATCAGTAGACCTCATCAAAGTTGGTGGTGGGCACCGCCTTGACGGGCGCCCCGGGATGCAAGCAGGCTGTCCCCCAAAAAGTTGTTGAAAACTTCGGATTTCGTTCAGAACAGGTGATGAATCTCGAAGTTCGGTCTATTGCTCTCTTCTCCGGTTTGCTTGCTTCATCATGAATGGCTAGTTCCATCATGGTTGGCTTGTTTCTGCTTCGTTCTGAGTGCTTAAGGGGAGTGACTACTGTATAGGCTGTAACGATGGGTCCCAGCCAGTGTTGTCCGTTTTCTTTCTCGACATTTCCCTCTGGTTGTGTGAGGTGGAGGTCGATGGATTCCCTTAAGATGCTGGTGTGCGGATCACTTCGGTCGGAAGGCTTTGTCGTGGGTTGACGATGTGGAGATTGCCCTGATTGTTATAAGATGCTATGTTGGTCATTCGAATCCTGTGTGGTGCCATTGCTGCGGAGAATCTGTTCGATTGTGAGTTAGTGAGGAGAAGTTCGTTCCTTTCTTTTCGTCAGTTTTTTTTTTAACTGTGTTAGTGTTCTGTTTTTCTGATTCATCTCTGAGAATATTTGATGAAGAAGTCTTTTGGGGTTTAAGGTGGAGAGAGCTGTCTTGCGAAAGCTTGTGTGGTATTCCCACCAGAATGAGTTGGGCAATGGAAGTACCGGGGTGGTTGTGATACGACTTGATGTAAGCCATTTGTACTCAACCGAGCGGGGTTAGCAGAGTTGCGGTGGTCTCCGTGAAGTTCGAAGAAAACCTTATGTTGGTTTTAAGTCGGGGCGTTGGGTTATCTTCTGAGCCAAATGGCCGAAGGAGTTGGGTGTGGGTGAAGGGCACCGTCGGCCGAGGGGCTGGTCGCCGAAGGGGGCTAAATTCGTCGGGCGAAAGGGAGCCATAGTGTGTTAGCTACGAAGGGAAGGCGTGAACAGATGAGGTGGAGTTGCAGTTGAGGATGGGTCTGCAGGGTCGGAACGAGACATGATGATGGACGCTGGTCTGGAAGACAACGTGAAGGGAGCCATGTATTTAATCTGGCGAAGGGATGGTGTGAACAGCTGAGCTTGACCGGGAAACGTTCAGTGGGTCGTGGGACTGTGAGACATCGGGAGTTCGTGTGGTGATGGACGTAGGCGGCCGAAGGGCGAAGGGAGCCACAGCATTTCCTGTGTGTAGTGCAATGGTGGGGCGGGTTACTGAAACAGAAACTGTCCGTCAAAGGATGGAAAACCCAAGGAGCCGAAGGTAAGTGGGGTCCGGCCGAAAGGCCGTGTGTTCAGTCCTGATGGTGAACTTGATGGGAGGCCATGGTTCCAACCGAAAGGCAGGGGTGAAACACCAACCTGGACTAACGGAAGGTGGAGCGGTCCCAGGAACAACGGGAAGGGGCCCACGATGTTTTCCGACGAAGGAGAAGAAACGGCAGAGATGGGCAGCTGCCTGGATGGCAGCTTGAGACTAAGAGATGCCAGGCTCACGTAGCCGTCATTCGTGTAGGGAGTACCGTGCATGCGCATGCGTGGTTGGATCACTGAGGCGGCCTTCCAGCAGCTTCTTTCATTGTGTTTAGTTGACTATTGTGTTTAGTTGACAGGTGTTGGATTTTTCGTAGTGAAAAATGACGATTTGTTTTATATGTGACGAACATCAGTGTGGACGGCCATTGTTGTCTTGATCTACATGAGGCTTGAATCCAGTCACGGTTGTTTCTGACTTGGTTCTTCCCTCAAAACGTGGGTTTAGCTGCGAATGAGACGAGCATCAATGTTAGCAGCAACTGTTGTCTTGATTTCCACTCAAGATGTCAAGCGATGTCAATGGAGCAACTGTAGACTTGATTTTCATTCGAACAGTGGGGTCAGCCACGGTCGAAACCAGCAGCAAGAGATGGCGACGTCTTCCGACCTGACTCTTCACTCAGAGCGTGGGTTTTTATTTTTTTTTGTTTTGTTTGGCCACGTTAAGACGAGCAGCAGTATGGACAGCAACAGATGTCTTGATTTTCGCTCGAGATGTGTGCGGTCGACCATGGTCCGGATGAGCGGCAAGAGGTGAGAGCGGCTTCCGTCTTGGTTCTTCACTCAAACGTGGGATTTAGCCACGAGTGAGACGAGCAGCAGTAGACAGCAACAGGTGACTTGATCTTTGCTCAAGGCGTGGAGTCAGCCACGGTTGAGATAAGCAGCAAGGGGTGTAGACGGCTTCCATCTTGGTTCTTCGCTCAAAACGTGGGATTTAGCCACGAGTGAGACGAGCAACAGTAGACAGCGAGTGTTGACTTGATTTTCACTCGATACATGGGGTGAGCCACGGTCGAGACAAGTGGCAGGAGTGTAGATGGCTTCCAACTTGGTTCTTCACTCAAAACGTGGGATTTAGCCACGAATTAGACGAGCGTCAGTGTGGACAGCAACAGATGACTTGATTATCGCTCGAGACGTGGGAGTAGCAGTATGGACAGAAACTGTTGTCAGAATTTCACTCGAGACAAGGGGGTAACCACAGTCGAGACAAGCTGTGGAGAACAGGAACAGTCTTGGCTCTTCACTCGAACGAGGCCTTGAGTATTGACCCAGCTGATTGAAAACTTGATCGAGATGACATCGTGCAACAAACTCGGTATCAAATACAATCGTAGTCGGAAACAATCGAAACCGAAACCAGAGTAAGACGGCTTGGCTGCAACACGTTACATCCGGGAGTCTAGTGCGGGAAGCGGCCGAAAGGGCTAGAGCTCCGTCGGGGCGTGTCAGCGGGAAGGGTGGAGGCCGGTAGGGCGGGAGCGTTTATGTCCAAAAGCCAAAAACCGAAGGGAAGCCATAGATGCGGGTGCAGCCCGCCGGAACGGCGATGAGCATCGGAGAAGGTTGACGTTATCAGCTCGGGTACGGACTTTGGCAGTTGCCGAAGGCAAGCCGTTCAGTAACTGGGGGCGAAGGGAGTCTTGAACCGCGCGAATGGCGGGGAACAGAGCGACGTGGAGGCGTTAGACGACACGTACGCTGGAGGAAAATGAATGCCGAAAGCGTCCACGCTCTAGCTTTTTATAAGGGAGGAATGCGCCGCGCAGGCGCAGTGGGGCATGCAAGCAGGCGGCTGCGCAGCGGAAGAAACCTCCAGGAGGAACATCACATCGGGGACAATGTAATGCTAAAATTATCAGGTTAAGATGTTTTGGCAATAAAGAATACTTACCTTCTCTCAACACATTGACTTCTTTACTAGACGAGGCTATCGGATGCTTGCCAGCATCAGGAACTCCTTCTCTGTTCTCGACGAACGAACGTTTTTCTTGCTCTACCGCTCCCTTGTTCGCAGCATCCTTGAGTACGCTAATTCTGCTTGGTGGATCAGATTTGAAACCGACCGCGACAAACTGGAGAGACTCCAGAGAAGAGCTACAAAACAAGTCCATTCCATCCGTCACCTCTCCTACACTGAACGCCTGAAAGCTCTCCAACTCCCCACCCTCAAATATCACAGAATCCGAGGCGACTTCATCTTTACGTACAACCACCTGCACTCCCCCTCAAACACAAATAAACCCCTATTTGTCCTCAATAACAACCCACAAACTAGAAACAACGGACTCAAGATCTTCCAACGCCGCTGCACCTCCAAAAACCGTGAGCTCTCTCTTCCTTTCCGGATATGCAGTACCTGAAACCATCTGCCAAGGGAGATTGTCACCACACCAAACGCCAATCTCTTCAAGACCAAACTTGATTCCTTCTTGCCGACCATCACCCCTCGGTTTGTGTATAAGAACTGGTGAACCCTACCCACTTCCTCCCAGCATCAAAAGCTACAAGCTTCCTGCTGGTATTCTTCAATGTCAATGTCAATGTCGATGAGAGTACGTGAGGTTGACTACTTTAAATTTATTTACGCTACTTAGGTGTTTAACAAAAGTTAAAATATTCACATTGAATATAGGCTACCACTGCAATTTCATGTGGCCAATTTTTGTTAGGCTACTCAATACAAAGTACTTGTTTTACTAGCGTTTTAAAACTATCTTTATTATTATTATTTGTAATGTTAAATCTGTGGGTAAAGCTAATATCGAACCAATAAAACTTACGTGAGTCTTCCTGTTACGGAGTTTTAAAAAATCTGAAAGTCAGAGGCCATTAGGAAGACCCTCCCTGGCCAGTCCGCCACTGTAAAATATGATATCATTTGCTTTGCTCACTCGTTCAATAGGAAACACCACCACAAATACGTGTAATAAAATACTGTAATATATCGCACCCGAAAAGCAGCCAAGCTAGCGCAATCCAGCAAAGGCTATGAGCACATCGCATTCAATGTACCGTCCAGATTCCAGCATGAAAATTCGGTGTACCATCCAGATTACCGCAAAGGTATGTGATGACTTACTTTGTACTGTTCTTCCCCTCGATGTGTACATGTAGCCTCTGACCGACCGCAATATTGAAGAGCTTACTTGCCGAAATGCGCAGTTACACGCATTTGTCAGCGGCAATTTTTCGTTTGAAGGCACACCTTTACGCTGACGTCGTCCACTGATCGTGTACTAACGGACTACGGTTTTACGGTGAGACATCTCAATAGAGGTTAGCACACCAAAAACGTAGTGACTAAATTCTACAGAGCATTAAACCTTTTGAGCTTGCACACTGCAACTCACCCACAGCGTGACTTTAAGTGCCTCGGATCAGAATTGAACAACTGTGTCTGGTTTTTGAGGAGATGTGGCTGACGTAAATCGCATTCAGCCTTTTTAATTCGACGTGTCACACGTCGAATTAATGCGGTTGTGGCCAAAAAACGGGGGTAGCAGATTTACGTCAGCGACATCTCCTCAAAAACCAGACACATTTGTTCAATTCTGATCCGACGAAATTCAGGTATGCGGGTGGGTGAGTTGCAGTTGCAGTACACAAGGTATTATGCTGTAGTTAATTTAGTTAGGGCGGTTTTAGTTCGCTAACCTCTAAAAAGGTCTCTGAGCGAAAAACCATCGTCAAATAGTACACGATCAGTGGCTGACGTCAGCCTTCCTCAGCGTACAGGTGTGCGCACAACGCCGATCATACGAAAAATTGCGGCGTGTAACTGTGCATTTTGGCAAGTCAGCTGTTCAACATTGCGGTCGGTTAGAGGCTATCGTGTACATCGAGATGGCTCCACTCTTATGGTGCAGAACAACACAAAGTGAGTCATCACTTACATTTGCGGTGATCTGGATGGTACACCGAATTTCTATGATTGAATCTGGACGGTACAATGAATGCGATGCTCGTATGAGACTTTTGCTGTTATACTGCGCCATCCTCGCTGCTTTTCGGGTGTGATATATTACAGTATTTTATTACGCGTATTTGTGGTGTTGTTTCCTATTGAACGAGTGAGCAAAGCGAATGATGTCCTATTTTCACAGTGGCGGACTGGCCAGAGGGAGGGAAGGGCGGGATATTCCTAATGGCCTCTGACTTTGAGATTTTTTAAAAATCCGTAACAGGTAGACTCACGTAAGTTTTATTGGTTCGACATTAGTTTTAACCACAGATTTAAAATTACAAATAATAATAATAAAGATAATTATAAAACGCTAGTAAAACAAATACTTTGTATTGAGTAGCCTAACAAAAATTGGCCACGTGAAATTGCAGTGTTACAGTCAATGTGGACTTAATCACAATTTTCGTGTGAATATTTTAACTTTTGTTGTGTAAATAAATTTAAAGTAGTCAACCTCACGTACCCTCAGCGCAATACGATTTCTCCTACTTCCCCCCTCCCCACCAAATTACCTGCTGAATTTATGAAATATGGTGTTCGAAGATTTAAAAAATGTAAGTCTGATGAATAAGAACAACGGGTACGCGAAACTGTAAAACAACGAAGCTTTCAGTTTGTTTTTTTGTAAGAAAACCAATATCAGCGTCCGATGAAAACTTATCGGGTCAGTGATTGAATCGTCGCATACAAGATTCTGGCTCATTTGCCATATCGTAGTAGCAAACGTTACCAGACAATTTTTTTTAATATAATGTGCAATATAGCAGATACTCCTCAGTACACCATGCATTTAGATTTATTAGTAGTGTTCTGTTGGTATGTCTGCCGTTCCAACTTCATACGTGGTAGCGGTCCTTATGTAAGCCTCAGCATGAACTTCCATGTTAAACGTAAAACTTTGAACTCCTATAGTCTCGCCCAGAATTGACATAGACCAACGAAATTCGGTATTTGGGGTCGTGTCGTAACTATTTCACCACATTACAAATTTTAATGACAAAAATCAAACCGTTCGGCGTCCACAGCATGACCATTTCTTGTTGTTGTTGTTG
>JAHWFP010112511.1:0-12166 GCA_023313725.1 Lithobius niger
GAATATTAATTTATGCAAATATATTACCATTACAATATCCCCTTCTACACAGAAGCTAAGTATTTCTTTTAGGAATTCTTTGCTTCCCCAATTATAATTTATTCGTTCAAATCCCATCACATAATACTTGTTCAAACCATCGCAGCTTTTGATTAATTTTTTTGCCTAAAAAGCTGGCGTCAGAAACATCCCCTAATAAGAACCTGGGGTAAAACTGTCCACACATGATTCGAACTCATTCTTATGTGATGTCCAATTAATAATTTTAATGCCAATCTAAGTTTTACTTTTATTCGAAAACCCATAGTCCAAGACTAATTTTCCCAGACGTGCATCACCAATCACTTTAAAACTGTTTTTCCCTTATTTTCATTTCACAATATTCAGACAATTTAACGCATCAATAATCATGCATCATTTCCAATTTTACATTTCTTCATTATCATCAGTTTTCATGCGTTAACCTTTTCATAATATTTTTGCTTTTCCCACAAAAATTCAACCATTTTGCTTATGACATCAATTTACAAATTGTGTTTTAACAATTTTCAACGATATTCCACCATATTCGTCACAGAATAATAACATCATTTTTCATGCTATATAACAGTATTGATTTACATTCTTGTACAACTTCATCAATGCTTACAGCTCATAACCATTTTTATTACATTTTGAAAACCCACATATCTTTATTTATCCCCTTCTCAATTTATTGATACTCTGTTTCAGATACCATGTAGTAATATATTCATATATCTATATACATATATATTCAGTTTTTCCCTGGAGAGAAAAAATTTTACCAAAACGCAGGAATAACGGCAATTTTACCGCCATTTTTGTCGTGTTTTGACATCTTCTCTTGTATTCAAGTGTAAGCTTGCTGTGTTTGTTCATTTGACGTAATATGTTTGGCCATCCTGACCAAAATCTGGAGTATTTCTGTGATTCCCCTGCGTGCTTTTATCCTGCCATGCAAGGAATATAAGAGGAATACCACATTGAAATTTTTCATCAATCACTTTTGATTCACCTTGAGGTTTTCGTTTTGTGCCAAGTTGTTTCTTGCGTTTTCCAACTGCTTTTGAATAATCTCCATGTTTAATTTTTCCCAAACATTTACCAAATTTCCACTCCTTTCCATGTTTAATTTTTCCAAACATTTTAACCAACTTCTCGCTATTTCCCGCTTTCACTTTTTCTGAAAACATTTAAGCAACTTCTTCCTCTTTTTCCTTTTCCCGTTTTCACTTTTTCTGAAAACAATTAACCACTTCTTGCTCTTACCGTTTTCAATTTTTTCTGAAAACATAGCAACCTCTCCTCTTCCTTTTTAGTCAGATCTCTTTGAATCAGCCAATTTTAATTTTGTCGAATCACTAGCCTGTTTTTGTAGTTTTTCCAGATCTCGCTATGGTTTTCCATTTGTCGCATAGCTTTTCTGTTGGTTTTGGGCACATTACGAAAAAATCAGGATGAAACATTTCATAAATAACGTTTTCTTCATGTGTTAGTTACTATACTTAAAAGAAAATACAGTATTCCAACCCCAGGGCCCTATCGGTGCCTCAATCGTCAACGATTAGTTCCGTGTGCACCCATATATGGACCCGGAACGACAACCTACGTAGACAACCGCAATTCTTATGCGAACCTTCCTAATAACCAATATCGTCTGGTATTAAAAAGGGCGGTTCCTATTTCTTGCGTGATCACTACATGATCGTTTAATCTCTGATTAGTCTCAGAAATTAAACAACAAGTCTAACCTATCAATCTCCCAACCCTCCTACTCTAGGACAATTTGTTTTTATATTAATTCAGAGTAAGAGAGAAGAGAAAAAGATCGTGTACTTTACATGCAGCTTTTTAGAAGCAATTTTATGTGATTTTCTTCGTGTGAAAGGAACTTGTGTCAATGGCGTAATTTTAAAATGACTATCCTCCCAGGAAAGAATATTCAGTTACTCCAACTTTTAATGGCAAAGTTTTGCCTTAACGCAGAATCGGTCCAACTTCTAGCCCCCCAAGTAACTGAAGTATTCTTGTCTGTACTTGTCACAACCATCAATTTTTTTCCAACAGTTGAATGTGTAAGGGAACATTAAATTTAAGACAACAAAACTACCATCAAGCTCCTTCTTGATGTATGTGCCCGTCAGCATGTAATCCTCCAAGGAGGGGGGTATGTGGGGGTTCATGTTGTTTTGTGTTCCCAGAAAGTTTCATCCTTCATGCCTTCGGTTTTGACAATAATACTCATCTTTTAGTTTGGGTATCACCCTTTTTCTGCCATTTTTCTCCCTTTCCACCTTGTGTATGTGTCATCTTTCTTTTGGACCTTCACCTCAGGTTGTTTCTGTGCCAACCATCTCTTTCGTCAACTTCCCTCTCAGACTGATTGTCATTCTTATTACACATATTCTGCAACATGTTCAAGCAAAAAGAAGGAAGAAAAACCATTAATACTTTTGTACATTACAATTAGCATCACTTTTTCTGTGGGAAAAAAAATTATATTTTTATTGCGACGTTGTATTGATTGTACAGCTTTTACTGTAATAAAACTACAAAATGTTTCTCCCAATTCCACATGCTTTTGTTTGATTTTGCTTTAATTTTTGTGAAACATTACTTTCCCACACTTTTGAATCCCTTACGCTGGTCAACCGTGTCTTACTGACCCACTTTTGACCTGATGCACCCTCCTTGAGCAACCTCCCTCCCCTATTCTCTCGGAAAACGGGAGCAGCTCAATCCTAGCGCATCACTGAAGTAAAAGGGTTGCCGCTAATGTTACAGGTGTTTTCAAAGTCGGCATCGTTCATCCTGACCTCAAATTCTAGGTCAACTGGACAGTAGGCCCCAAATAGTCACGGTGGGTGAGGGATGGGAAAACGGAACTAGACAGTATGGCACCTACTAAAATTGACGTCACTGTCATTCTGGCTTTTGATTGGTTACCCTAGTGGGTCAACCTTTTGACTTCGGGTTTTTCGTTTGCTAGAAAAATCACTCTCGTTCGAGATCCCCAATCTTTTGGCCGCCCAAATATTTTCTAGTTCTCGACTTGTTCTTGCTATGCCAGGAGAGAAACGACCACCCAGGAAGATCCTCCCTAAGCCCTACGACTGCCAGCCCCGCGACCATCGCAATTCCTATGACAGGGCCGGCCTGGACCTTTGCCGTTTTCAAGGCATTCTAGCTCAGAATGCCTTTCTCTTTGCCCTGGTCGTACTTCACTTCCAGGATTGTTTAGAAAGAACATCTGGCCTTGCTCCATGTCCCCATCGTGCCACCCAGTATCCGGATTTTCCACCATTATTCCCCGGCGAGACTCGTCACAGCTACTTGTACAGGGCCTTTTATCAGCTTTTGTTGTTGTGCCGATCCCATGTAGGGATTTCCGTGTTTGGTACGCCCCCTCCTGAAGGAACTGTCGCTATGATCTTCCGTTATTCAAATCACTTTTATAATTGTGGTTTGGGTAACGGGATTTCCTGCCTACACATGCGCTATGCTTTTTTCCTACCGTTTCCCCTGGCAGATGAGACTTTTGAACAATATCAAATCAGAGCTGCCCGTATGGAAGAGTATGACTTTCGAACCCGGATTGCCGCTGATGCTGTTCGAGCCGCCGCTAGTGCTCCAACCTGTCCATCTCTGCCCCTTCCTCCATAGCCGTAGTGTAAAATTTATTCATTGTGACACTCTTCCCGGCAGATCCAAAACGGTCAACCAAAACTTCTTTAAATTTATCCCAATTATCGAGACTTGAAATTTGTGGGTTCATTGCCAAAAATTTTGCCACTTGATCCGTACACTTGCTACAAGCAACTGAAATCAATTCTCTATCTTTAATGCTTGGGTCCAAAGCCCTTAAATTCTCACACATTAATGAAAAAGTGAAAACATCGAGATTTTCATTTCCCGAAAAAGTTGCTATAGCCTTTTTGGCTTGTCTTACTTCCTCCCACAATCTAGATTTCTCAGACCTATCCCCAGAACGATGTTCCCTAAACGACTCGGCCATTTCCCTAACCACATCAATCTGACTCTCATTACTGGCCCTTAAGCAAGCTGGAATTGTTTGGGACAAAATACTCTTTATTAATTCTCCATTAACCTCGGTATTCGACCGTCTAGCTACTTCCTCCGCTATAAAACCCCTAATTTCTTCAGTACCAACTGCTACGCCACGAGGAGCGGAAGTTGCTTCCGAACCCAGCCTACCATTCACATAATCCCTGCTTATCCTTCCCAGGCGAGACGAACGTGACTTACGTCGACCCCTGTCTCCATTATTGCCTGTTTCGCTACGAACCGGCGAACGAGAACGTTCCCGATTCAAAACAGGTGGAGGAGTATCGTCCCTGCCCTGATCATCATCAGAATAGTCTGAATCCGTAATGCGCTTTGGAGTACTGGTAGTCACCTGACTTATGTTAACGAAGTCATCCCTATTTAGTGGGCGTTTAATCGTTCTTCCCCTAGAAGAACGCTTAACCGCAACTTTGACTCCACGGCCTCTACCTCTTGGCATTATAACGGTTAAAATTAAAATCCAAAAGTATTACAAAAAGGGAAAAAAAAAAAATTTCAGAGCTACTCTGCCAATTTACACCCTTAAAATGCTATTGTAATACCAAATTTGCTTGTATCAATTACCGTGATCCGAACCTAGTTAATCGAAACAGTCACTTTTCACTCTGTTCAGTTAATAAAAATCACAATCCGATCCGATCCCAAACTAATTCAACTCTGAATATTCCGTACCCGTGAGTTTAAATTTAAAACTGTGCAAGCGAAATTCACCCGCTAAACAAAATTCATGCCAACAGTTAGCTACCGTCAACTAACCAAATTTAAAATAAACACTTGCAACAATATCAGAAAATCACCTCCACTACGCAGTAAATCAACAATATCCAAAGCGCTTAATTAAAGCACAAAATCATACACAATATCCCGGAAGCCATAACCAATTTAAAAGAGTAAATGCGATAATATAATTCGAGCTATTAACCCGCTAAAATTCTACCAATCCAATAATCAACCTGAACATGAATCAATTCAATCTAAAACACTTTCGTTACTCCCTGTAAGTATAGCATACACAAAAAATTATCAACCCTCTATCACAGTGCTGACTTCAAGCAATGAGCAAATCCAAATACCTAACCAAAGCCAATTTCATTGCCAAATCACAAATTAACAGGATTACGAGAACAGTCCACCAAAATTCCATACTATAAATTTAAATCCAAAGATATTTTACTAATTTATCCGAGCCGAAAAAATAACACTTTCAAATAATTTCTACTAGGCGTGAGTTATTTCTGACAACCACTGTTATGGTTTTATTTCACGTTAAAACCACAAATATAGTCAAGATGGATGCATAACACTGTGTGATCAAAACACTATCAATTCAAGAGACTAAAGACACCAATGGATTAATTATCGGTTTATTTCAAGCTAAAGCATGTCAGCAATCTAAACTCTGAATTGGTCAATTACTTTATTTTAGATAGACCGTATTAATAAGATTGCATATGCGATAATATACGTGAGAGATGAAGTCAACACTCAACCATATTTGCTAAACCCCAATTATTAAACCTTAACAATTGTCGTTAAATAAATATGAATCGTAACAATTAACTGCCTTGATTATACTTCCCGCTAATTAATAATAGCACTAATACTCAAGCATTACAACAATAAGACACTATCAACTTAGCTGAGTCGGTGTAGCCTATGCGGCGTGGTCGTCGAGTAACCCGGCACCACAACCAAACACCGGCGTACTTTTCCGAGCCAAAGGAACGGGCGGAGCACAACGTAAGAAACAAGCTGATGATCCTCTCAACTCCTAACAACAAAAGACACTTTCACTTACGTCCCCCTCACCCTTTTATAACTTTTGTTTACATTCCATAGTTAATAGACTTTCCATCTTTCCGTCTTGTCTATCGTCCATAATTATCCCTCCACTTATAATAATTACAGCAATCTGGATCACCTGTCAACTGTGCTCCACTTTCAAGCTTGTTAGCTCGGGATATGTCACTCACTTTACTAAGCCTGTAATTATCTAAAGTGGTCTGTTGACAAAACGGTACAAACCCATTACCCCTTGTTTTTGTGTTGACCTCAAATCTTACTCTTTTAACCTTGTGTTGGAGACGCTTTGTCTGGCTGGGCTTTCCTTCCATCTACGCAAGTAAACTGGGTTTCAGACGGATTAAAGATCGATCTAGTTTTGGGTTTGAGAACATGTTCATGGGAATTATGATTGAAGTGACAATTGTTTAAGTAAAATTATGGCTATTAGATTGACCACATGTTGTCACGATAAGAATGGGAAATTATCCTCAAAATTAAAATTGTTTGGAATAATATAGGCCTATTTTGGGCTAATTGTATATTATTAATGAGGAAAATATGAAATATGAAAAAGGGGATTTTGAATTGAAACACATTTTACTTAAAATTGGTTGGATACTTACCTCGTTCTTTGCGACAATCCTCGCAATGGGGTGGGCAGTGCTCAACGTGATTTGGGTTGGGAACGGCAGGGTCTGGGCTGTTGAATGACTGTTGGGGCCCAGATCGGTGCGGAACAAGAGCAGGAGTAGAGCCGGGTGCTAGCAGGCGGAATTGTTCGTGGAGTAGGTGTTGGGTTTCGAGAGCTAGCACCCGGAGCTCGTAATGTTCAAAGTGCTCGCCAAGGAACCCGAAGGGTAGGAAGAAGGGATATCGCATATGAACGCAAACATGACTGTTGCCGGGATCACAGGTATTGAAGTGCCCGAAATAACGCAGTTGTCTAGCAAAAACTCCTTCAGATGGCGGGGCACCAAGAGGAGCCGGAATGGGGAGGCCGGCAGCGTTTTGCACATTTAAAAAAAATGCGCGATGAACATAGGCGATCATCTCGTCGCCGGGTAGCACTGGGGGATAGTACGGCTCGGTGGTGGGTGGTCGTCGGACGGCTAACGGGCTAGCTAAATAAAATTGTCCCAATCGTAGAAAGAGCTCAGGGTTTTGAGTTTGTAGCTGCAGATAAGCTCGGAAGTTGGCGTCCAGTTGGTCCGTACGATTGAAAGTGGGCCGAGGGGCAGCGGGAGCGGGACGTTTCCTTGCGACGGGGTGTTTTTTGAGGCCTATTATCTAAGAGAAGCACGCACGAGGAATAGACAGAGCAACCAAACAGTAGGAAAATACAAATTCGTATGGAAAAGCAACGGTCAAACTTTATTTTCCAAATTATTTTGGGAATTCACGTGAGTGGTCAAATGATTGGGGTCAGGGGTGACGTCGGAAGGGACCATAGTCGAAACTGTCACCTCCCGAAACCGAAACTACCAATGCTCGTAGCTCATGCATCAGTCAGTTGTAAATAAGCTGTCAAAACGGCAGTGGGTTGATCCCACCCACTCTCTGACGTAGAGACCGAAGTAGAGCAAGGGGTATCCTTTCTGGCGCCGCATCCGTGTCGCATCCCCTCTGTTGACAAAAATAACCCTTGCAAGACCTTGGTGACCTTAAATTGAGGTCATGAGAGACAAAAACTGTGGCTGTGGTCACTTTCTAAGCTTTCTTAAAAACACCCTCTTGCCGGAAAATAAATCCGACGGAAAGGAAATACATAGGAAATAAATAAAATATGTACACAGAAATTGGGGAAATGTAATTTTATTAAAATTTATTACAGGACAGTGGACATAAGGCTAGGTGTAGCCTAAAATTGTTGAATAATTGAATTGTTCATGATATAAGAACTGTTGTAATGTTTTTTTTTCTTCCTGTGAATTGAATTGATTGCAGAAGTGAGATAAAGACGAGGGCGCACAGATGGCCGGAGAGTGGAAATGGCTGATGGAAAGGCATATGTGGGGAGAAAGAAATGGAACATGGATGGATTAAAAGATAAGTGAAATTGACAGAAATCGCCTATTCAGGTGATGTTAATCCATGCGCATGTTCTTTTACGATACAAGGGGAGCACAAATGGGAAACCCCTTTCCTCCCTCCCCCCACACTGGAGGTTGGAACTGGATGTCGAACGCCACATACATGATCGGTAATGGGGATTAATCATGTATACCTTTACGTTAGTTTTCAATTTGATTTAAAAGTGGCCGGAATGGTAAACGCCACATACATGATTGGTAATGAGGCGTAATCATGTATAGAATTAACGTTGTAAAAATGGGACTTTTGGAATGTAAGTTTAAAATACATGACATGTTTGTGTAATTTATGTGTGAATGAGACCACACGACTTTTCCCACACGTTGACTTTAGCTACAAGAGTGGATGCGAGGGGGAGGTGGCCGCATCCACATGTTCCAAATATTTTGTGTTTTCAAACTTAGTTGGCTATGACTGTACGAATGATACCGGCAGGGCATAGAGGTACCATGACACAAATTAAATTGGCTGGACAGGGGTGGTCCAGTCAAGGATAACACTATGACTAATTGCAGACTTAAACAGGTAATTTGGGGACGTTTAAAATGACACTTGAATTAAAGAAACATTAGTACGAAGAACACACAAGTACACACACGAGAAACTAGGGCAGGGTCCCTTGGGATACAAGTACGGGATCGTTCAATTTAAGTACGAAATTAAAATTTTAGTACACCTTACAGAACAGGTTAGATGGAAAATAAAATGGGAAAATAATTGCATGAACTTAGTTAGGGACATGAATTTTCTGTTTTCAAATGCATGTTACTCTCCTTCTCTGTAATACAGTGTGATATAGAGTTAGGAGGGTTGGTGATGTGAGGTATAGAATCGCAGTTCGATTTGCAAGACTAATCGGAAATCGAACAATTTTTACATGAATGTGCGATTGATTTAGGAAGTTGCCGCTTTTGATGCTCATACAAAATTGTTCATCAAGAGTCGGGTTGGCGACTTGCACCGTAGGACCGTCGTTCACTGCCCTTGCATAAAGGACGGGGGACAAGCCGTGAGAAGGTCTAAGGCGGCATTATAGGGCACCCTGGAAAAGGAACACATACTAACATTTCTTTAATTTGAAAATTGATAAGGTGCATTACGTTATCCTTAATTTTCGGGGTTGTGCCAAACAAACAAAATGCTTGTCATGAGAATCATGCAAGAAAATTAATGGATTGGAAGATTTTAAGCAATCACGGTCATTCACGAGGAAGCAAATTGTTGTAGTACGCAGATTCAAATATGACGGATATTCTAAATTAAAATGGAAGGATAATGGTGAAGTTGGTGAACTGACTAAACTCAGTTGGAATTGTGTAAAAGTGGATTTGTAACGTGCATCACTGCCAAGGGCAGGGGGTGAGAAAGTTCCTCATGGCCGAAAATTTGAACGTAGAAAAAAAAAAAATTTGGAAAACTGTCTGGATATAAGACATCTCAAAAGAGCACGATTCACGTGAGATTAGGGTTGAAGGAGATTCAAAAATAAAATGAATTTGATTTGGGAATAAAATCAGGACATTTATGAAAAATGGCACAATAACGAAAATTCAAGGACAACATGTGGATTTTATATGGAAATCACATGGTTGTTTTGTTTGATTTTAGCATAAAGTTGGTTCACGTGATGAAAATACGTGGTGGTATCTTCAAATTGGTCGGGGATAGCAATTTGAAAGCGTTACCAGAAATAAGACAAGTTCTTAATAGCTGGAGCGAAGATTCCAGGGAATTGAGTACTACAGATGTGTGATTTGATATGTGTGTGAATGGATAATTTTGGTAATTTTAATAAACTATATGAATGAATGAAATTTAATAAAGTTCAAATTGATGAGAAATTATGAAATTTTAAGCCATGAGCTGTACATGATCTTAAAATTGATGTTGTTCAAGAATGAATTTGCTTGGGAAATTGTTGGAAAATAGAATTGATTATTATTCGAAATGAGGTAAATTATATTGCATGAATAATTAAGCAGTTGGAATGAAAAATGTAAATTTTGAAAAGGGTGTAACGTAGTTGTGGTTTGGAAAGTTGTGAAGAAATGTGACGTCTGGAAGTGGTTGTAATATGTGAAGAATGAATGGATGAATCTAATGGAATGTTATTAAATTTTGTAGATTGGCAGGGAGTTGCTGGAAATTGCAAAGAGACAATCTTGATTTTATATAATTTGCATGAGCATGAAATTATGAAAACAATGTGAATATAACTAAAATGGATCAAAATGAATTGCAAGGCAGTCTTTCAGGGAAATTAATTATTGTAGGAGAAACTTGAAAATTTTAACAGTAAGTAACATCAGAAATTTTAATTGGGAAAATTAAAGTGGTTAGGATTAAAAGTCACAAATCGCATAATTTTAAGCACGGGCCACTGATGTTGAGTCTTTTACTACGATTCTCGGTAGAGGTTTTCCCGGCATCCGACCCAATTAGGAAAATTATCTCGAAGGGCTTGCTTCGGGGTGGTCTTTGTAACTATTGTGTGTGGGGTGACTTGGATTCAAATCTTAAAAGATTAGAATAAACTTCAGAATTCCGTTAGGGAATACTGAAATTTGATTTTTGTGGGTCGGGGATATTGTTACGGAAATGAGTACATAAATTAATAAATTATTATATTAATTATGATATTAATTTAGTTATTAATAAAGTCATATTTAAGGCAGTTATTAATTATTGACATTTAAAAACATATGGAATGATTTAATAGATGGAAATAATTATGGGCATAAATATAGCTTAAATATTAAAAGCATAACAAAACGTGGAGTGAAAGAAAGTATTGCAATTCTTAAATAAGGAAGCTTGAAAGCATTCAGGTAAATGGTTGACACACTCTAAATTATCAGAAGTATTGACATATAAGGAAAATTCATAAGAAGCAGCAGTTTAGCTTCAGTTTGCAGTATCAGCATTCAGTTAGTCAAATTACTAGAACGAACAATTAACTTGCCTAAACGGGAAGAGTTCTAGAGAACTCAAGACATATTTGGATGGTTGTATTTCGAAACACGAATTCGGGGAATTAGAACAGAGCAAAAAGACACGAAAAGAGACGAGACGATCTCTCTCTTGTGCGGCAGTTTCGAGCGAGTAAGGTTCTCCTTCCGTTGGTCCGATCAGCTGTGTTCAAGGTTGTTGGGTGGCGAGCGACTTGGCTTCTCTGCAAGACGCGAGCCGGACTTGTAGCAGATGAGTATAATCGAAGTGTTATTGATTGCTTTTATTTAAGCAAGCAGGAATCAACATGAATATTAATTTAATAGGATCGAACTTGATTTTAATACCGTTTGGCCATTATTTAAAATAACGTAGGTGTCGATTGAGTTTAAGGTTAGAGTGAGGGAACTCTAGGTTTAGGTGTCAATCCTTTATCGGTGTTTAACTAAAATACTCAGCAAGTAGTTGGTTGTGTGTTTCAGTGCAGACCGTTTAACTATTTGTTGTAGTGGTTTATTCTAAACAGTAAAGAAGGAGGTTAGCTGTCTATTGTTGTTGTGTGATTTATTATACATTTATTAACACAGTGTAAACAAATACATCCTGACATATTATGGCTTATATTGCAGTATTGCTGGAATATAAACCCATAACGCTAACACGAAGTCGTAGAAATTTCCGTTCCTCCCTCTAGCACCTTTCTCGAATTTTTATCGTACTATTTCAAGTGTGGCAGATGGACACAAATCTAGACACACGCTAGTGTGTCACGCCAGGTTACGCAACAAACATGACATCAATTCAGTTGTCGGGGACTTAAACCATTGTTGCGAGACGCCGTAACGAAATGTCTTATATCCTGAAGCAGAGTTGAGCACATTTCAGGTACTTGAGGAAAAGTAATAATGCTGTGCAAAAGCATAAATTGTGGTAAAATGGAGAGCAATGAGCCACCTGACAAAAATTATCTTGTATAGGAATGTCAGCTACGGGGCCTTTCAGCTATGAAATTTGACGAATGGCTGCAGCACGACACTTGCAACTGCATACCTTTTCTGGTTTACAGCCTGGGCTGGGGATGTTATTGGGAGGGCGCGCAAGTACGAAAGTATTGTTATAACCATTGTTAGTATTGTCGGCATCGTCTCTGATTGGATGGCCAAAGTTCGGACAATGACAACGTGTAAACTGACGTGCGTATCTAGACACACGCTAGTGTATCGTCACAAATCTA
>JAHWFP010112515.1:0-11489 GCA_023313725.1 Lithobius niger
GAACAGCAGACAATGTGATCAGAGATTAACCAAGACTTTGGAGGCCTGATGATTAAACGGAGTTGTTGACAATTTGCCAGACAATGAGAGTCTTAGATGTGAAAATGAGCGTTATTTTGATTGAATTTAAATTTGTTTTCATCTAGTTTCACAGTATGAATTTTAACGATGCTTTTATCACTTTAACCTACACTGTCACCTCTGTTTAGCCCATATCTAGATTACCAGCTTAAATATGATTTGACCATTGGAAAAATGGTTGGGGTGGGGGGATGAAAACCTTCAAAATGCCGCCATGTAACCCACCCTGCTAGTCAAAATATTGATCGGTTCATGTTTGAAGAAAATTACCCGGCTACTGATCCAAACCGATAATCCTAATAGTCAAAATCAGTTCGTTATAGCCATAATTTTCCACGAAAAGTACCTCGGTGCAAAAGAATAAGGCGACTAAACAGAATAGCCAAAACATTTAACCTTAAAGAAACTAAAGTATAACTTACAATTTTCAGAGGCAGGTTGGGCACTTACTCACGCAGTTAGGCTGGCCAACATTAATATTTTATAAAGGCTGTACCAGTTCTGACACCATTACCGCCGAGATACCATGATACCAGTAACATGACCGATACCTACAAATGTTAAAGACACTTGTGCAGCAGTAATCATTAAGTTGATTGCATGTCATGGGCAGTTTTCCTCTGCACCGTTTACACTGTATTAATTTCTACAAACATTTACGCAGATTTACGTATTTTTATGTGTGGTTACTAAAAAAAATAAAACCCAAAAACCAATTGTGTTCAATTTAAATAGCCGTACTTTAATAATAATAAAAAAACCACACTTGGAATACCAGTATCGGTACCAGATGGAAAAAATTGTACCAGTACAGCCTTAATATTTTAGGAGAGTCGGCTTTTACTTATACTCAATGTATTGCCGCCGCAAATAAAATCCAGTGTACCCCAGATTGACGCAACTGACGTCTTAATGTCAAGAGAAAGCAGCAATTTAAATTTGTGTTTAAGTTAATCTGAAAAAACCAGCAACCGGTACTCACAGTAAGACATCACAAGGATAAAATTACACACTACCACGAATGGAGCATTAACAGACAATGTTTTTCTTAAATTATGTATTAAAACTACCGTTCACCTTCTTAAGAACATCGCACAACTCCAACAAACTCCATCTTCACATTTCACGAGCTTTTATTTTTAATCTCGCGCTAGATATGACGCACCACTTATCTCACAAGGCATTTCAGCATTGAAAGCGTTTGATGGCTATCGACTCGAATGCTCTGGTGGGGGTTATGCAAAGAGTTCAAATCTTGCAACAAAATGGAGATTTGTCCCACGAGATGGCGTGCTTGAGGGCATTGTGGTGAGAGGCAATGCCGCTCTTTAAATCATCCTCGAAACGCCTTGTAAAGATCAGCGGTACACCATATCCAGCGAGAGATTCAAAATGAAAGCTCTTGAAATGAGAAGACTGATTTGTGTTAGTGTGAGCTTCTGTAGAAGGTGAACCTTAAATTTTTGTCAAAAATTTAAGAACATTGTGAATGGTCTCCATTTGTGGTAGAGGGCTATTTTACCCGTGAAGTTAAGTTAATTTCTAAAAAAAGCATTTGCGGTAGAAGCCTTCATATCTTTCAATATTAAGTGCAAAGGACAAAAGAATTTTGTGTCCGTGATTTACTCCCATTTTTCAAAATTTAAGGAGATTTAAGTATTTAAGCAAGATACTGGGGTTTGCTCAGTCTACATTTTCTTACAATTTTACAAATCCTGCCACTCCACAAACAGTACGTAAACCAAAGCAGGCTAAGCTTTATACCTGGCTTCCGTTTCAAAAGATGTTCTGCCTCTAGTGCCGTGATCTCCGAAACTGTTGCAAAGACATGTGCGGCGTGAGCAGCTGCCCTTTCCATACAGTAGCGGTGGTAGATCCCTCTATCACCAGCCTCTTTGTCGATACTAAACTGGGGAGCAGAAGAAAGTGAACTATAATTGATGCTTATGCAAGATTAGTACACACATTATCATTACAATTATTTGGTATATTACTACTCTGTAAGGGTATACCGAACCAATCTTGCTGAACCGACTTCTGCTGGTCAGTCGGACAGGTAAAAATTAGTAGCCGGTCAAAATGGGGAAAAGTTGCTGCTCAATTGCCAATCACTGAAACCAGTTTTTTTTTCCACAAGTCTGTGTTGAATATTTCATGGAGTTGGTTCAATTCAGCTCCAGTTATTTCTTTTAAAGGGCAATTACATAAATTTTTTATTTCACTTATTACCATTGGGTCACATTCTTACTCTGGACACAAAAAGAGCAGTGGGGAACAAGTTGCATACACTGGATACAACAATTTCATTACAGCATCACCACACGACGCCTTGGAATGTGCCAAAATTATTAACGAGAGATGGAGCTACTAATTGAAACTGAGTCAGCTAAATGGTAGCGTGTGCCAGAAGCATAACATCCCACTGACAATAGACCTATCTTCGTCAGCTTCAGAGTTACACCAGGTTAGCTCCTTTGTCAGCAAAAATGTCTGCATGTTCGAGGCTAAAATTGGTGCCTATCACGTCTTGTGGCAATAAAGAATTGAAACTTGTACTGAACGTATGTAACGCGTTCCCACCACTCCTGTTGTGTCCAGTTAACCCAAAGGATATTTTCATTAATCAAGAACGAAAGTTAGAGGTTCTATGGGAAGAAATGCTTTAGAATTTCTACGAGGAGTGGAAATAGCGGGAGGGACGTAAAAATGTTAGGTGAGGGAGGATGCCAACCCTCACGACCTGCAGTACTGCCACACCGATTAGTCCCAAGGTTTAATTCAGTAATTATCTTACTCACCTTGTCTAGATTATTGTAGAAGTCTACATTTCCGGCACATAGATACCTTCCCAATAGAGTAGCATGTGTAGTGAAGATAGTAGCACAATCGAGATGCCTAACCCGGCTTAATATTAGGCCAATCGCCGCTTGCCATTCATGGTAGTTGGCTACAGCAAGGGGATTCTCGTAGTTATCCTTGCATTGCTTTAAGAACTAAAAACAAAACACATGGGGATGTTAGTATTTATAAGCTGTAGCCCATATTTAGCAATAATCAGCCTGTCACTCTATGCTGTCATATTACTAAGTGCCAATCAACATTTTTAAGTGCAGAGGATATAGTTATGCAATAACTTTGTACAGTCTATTTATTAAAACTGGTGTTTTTAAAAGTCCATTCCACCATTTGTTTAACTCAGAACTTGCACTTAGTCTTCCCTTGGTATTTTTTTTCTCAAGACACTCCCATTATTTGTTGTGTGACCACTGCCCTACCTTAATTATGGTACCCCAGTATTACACTTCACACCAAATAGTTTGGTGTCAGTGTGTAGTGAGTTGAGTGACAATGAGGAAAAGAGGTAGGTTCGACTCTAGCTCACTCCTTATCCAGCCCGTCCTTCTCCACACCTAACGGCAAGCTTTGCTTAGATGTCTACTGCTGCCCGCTATAGGGCATGCCTCGGTTTTGATAGAAACTCTTATGGTCACAACACACCTCATATGGGACATAAATGAGTTCACCTTGTTGTGCTCACATTGTGGCCCAAAAGGACAACGATCTTGCGAATACCCCCCACAGGAGGTTTGGCGATATACAGCAGGAACAGACTAACAGACTGTGCTTAAACCTCACCTTTTGTAGCAGAATCAGGTTACGCAAGCATTATTTTTTTCTGAATTTCCAGGAGTTACAATATTTATCATTAGTATTATTAATTAATTCAATGTCCATTTTAAATAGGATCAGAGCTTGCAAACATACACTGTAAATAGTGTATTAAACAGCCATGAGCGTATTCAGTTAATTTAGGTTAAAATCGGGAAGTGGGGATTAAAGAAAGCAAAACCTTTTTTTCTAAACTTAGTTCTGTCCAGGGAGGGAGTTTTCTGCAGTTGGTAATTACGCGATCATTCACGTACATGATCTATATTCAACCTAGCATTAATGCAATGCCTCCATTCTCATTTACTCACAAATTTAGATCATTAGACGGCCACTTCTCTAAATACCAACATAATTCACAGATGGGACTATTTTACAACTACAACCTTCTTAACCCCAAACGCGATTCACGATTGGAAACTCCTATGCATTCGCAGCAATCATTCGTGTACATGACCTGGATTCAGTCTAGCTTAGACACAACGCTTTATTTTCATTTACTCACAAATTTAGATTATTAATCGTTACTCCTCCACTTCCGTAACTATAGACTCATCTATGACTGCATGCTGAAGCGATCATAGATGAGGACTGCTCATGCCTTCCAGGAAAGGGTAATACTCATCCTCTGTCCAGGAGTGAGTGATCCACATGCCCTGGTGCTACCTTCTAGAAACTGACGATATTTAAGAGGTGCCTTTTACCTCCAAGATTTCACACCATTTTGACCTTGACAGAATTTTTTTTTTGGGGGGGGGGGGGGGAATTAGCCAAGTTTCACCCCCCCTTATGTTGCAAGCTGATATGCCCGATCCCCTTCACCTTTTGCTTCCTCCCCCCAACCCCAATAATCTGTGCCGCCGATAACTTATCATACTAGCTCAGTAAATCTAATACAGAACCATTGTTACGCCATTATTGCTTGCATCATTATTGGCAGTACGGCGTTATTGTGTACGGCAATAACACGTGCAGTGTTATCCATGTGACAGCATTTTTACATACAGAGTTATTCCCGCGGTATATTGTTGCACGGCGCTATGACGTGATCCCATTTAATACAAGATTTATGGTAATAAAACTGGCAACCATGTCCCAGAACAAGCTATATTCCACTGCTCACCTCTCGAATGGGATGGATTAACCTGGAAAGAGTTGCTTGCCGTGGTATTGACCGACTCCATAGAAAGTACACAAGACGACTTGCAATAGAAATAAAAAAAAAATTGGTCGTAGTATATAGCTAGGAAGCAGCTGGCTAGCATTAAACAATGCCCTCCCCTCATTCCGTTACTAACGTGTCTCAGAGCTCAGCACACACATTCTCCAGTGTTCCCGCTGTGGCTATCGCTAGCCGACCAATGATCTGCTTCACACTTAATAACAATGGCCTCAAATTGGATTGCTGTAAGCGTTTGTTCAATGGGTTTGCTATAACCCAGTGAGTGAGTGGTGCAAATGTTCACAATGACTGCATAGTGATGTGCAGTCGTAGCGAACATCGATTATGAGAACTTGGCTAAATCAATCTGCACTGAGTGGAAAGGTGCTTTCAAGTGTGTACATGCCGATAAGGGTGCCAATAAGACATGCGTCATGCACGCGTTATGGAAAGCCACAGTGTTCCGAGTCGCTTGGCTTATGCAACAAACGTGAGCCTGAAAGGACAATTGAGTTATTGCTTGCCGATTTCATTGCAAATGTTACAATTATTTCTCCTCCTCACCACACAAACCAAGAAAGTCCAAGATTTGAAGAACGTAAGGCATCCAGCTCTCAAAGACGATTCCAGCACTTACAAGGAAACAAAACAAAATTTACCCAAAATTCCTGGGTTTTAAAGGCCTTGGAAGCCTCAGCTTCAAATTCCAAGTGCCTTCAAGGTTGTCAAATTTGTGGAACACAGTCAGTTGATTAACGCAAAACCAAAACATTTCAGTTCTTAAATGGTGAGTTTTCAATGGCTTACTAGCCACCTTCATCAGGCGCACATCTGTGAAAAAGTGCTGCTTCACCAATGATCATCCATCACTCTGCACATAATCTGAATTTCCTTTTCACGTATCGTCAAGTGGGACTTCAGTCAGGATGAGTGGGAGCAAGATGTACTGAGCTGCCTTCCACTGGAGGGGGCTTGGGAAGAAAGGATTTCACTCAGCTTTGTGTTGCTTAATGAGCTTGGGTGAAAAGATTTTTACAATTGGCTTGCAGGCCGGTTCTTGCACGTTCATCAACTAGACTCCTAGTGCTGGATAGCCAACAACCAGAGTTCGTAAGAGTGCCTCCTTGGTGTAAGTTGGCCTTTACATTACCTTCGTGACCTTCAAGAATGCCTACGCAATTATTGTTGGAGTTTCGCATGAGCGGAGATAGCACTTCAATCGCCATTAGTAGTGGATTGCAAATGTTCCCATGACTGATGCAAATTGCTTTTCGTGTCTCGAATATATCTTCTAGGGCATTCCCCACATGGCACCCAATACACTGCACGTACCATGGTAGGAAGTTTTCCACCAATTTCATCAGAACTGAGGGCTATCCACAGCTGGCACGCCTCTTTGCGTCCTCTTCACCACGTCTTCACCTGTACTTTCAACATCATGCGTGTTCCCCGCTGTTCTCTCTTGTACCTGGTATAGTAGTTGTGATTGTGTAGAGCATCAATAGCTGGAAGATCTAAGTCGGAATCAGGGTACGTTGGGTCCCTGTCGGAGTTGGAGTTCCAGGTTGCGAACGTGATGTAACCGTTCTGCCTTCTCTGAGTGCAGGATCTTATTACCAACAGGCATCTCAAATTTGAGGGATATCCATACAAGCAGTAGTTTCTGCTTTTAACTTGCTACAGCCAGTCCGGTTGTGCACCTGTTAAAATGAAATTATTGCATCCCACCAAATTTCTGCAAGTGTTAATATTACAAAAAGAAAACTGAACCCAAAACCCAAAAACTGACCCTTTCCTAATAGCCACAAAGTATACCAATGCAGCACAGATAATTAAACAGCAATTAAAACTTTACCTCTTTTAAAAACATCGCCACCAAAAATCCAAATATGACAGCATCGTTGGACTCTCGGTCGTGCCAAGGAATGCCAATGTTGGCGATATTCCACAGCTCCCGCTTCCACTCGTCCAACTTCCACGCTGCAGAGCCAATGTCGAAAAGAACCACTCGAGGGTAACCATCAATCAGCCATCTTCCATGCTGCACCTGTATGGGACAATGTAAAACATCAATTATTGTGCAATAAAACCTCCTTAGCTCAAACTTGATTAAGTCAAATTATCAGTTAATTCAAACAATACGAGCCATTTGGTTGGCCCTTTGTGCAATTAACTTCATTCTCTCGAAACAGGATAATGAGCCAAACATCAAAAATCGTACACTAGAAATTATTTGTATCCATTATCTTCCTTTAGGTAAGGGGATCCACGTTCAACGTCAAAGTTACCAGGGAACTATAACTACATACCTACGTAGAGTAACGAAACTTCCAGTTTACACCTATCTTACCTTAAAACCTTGATCCCGCATGGCTTGAATCGCTGGACCAAACAGATCATGGTCAGGATCCATAAGCTCCACTTCCGTCCGTACCATGGCGTCATTATACGGACCCAGAAGGCAAAACTGGTCGCCCAATTCATCAACAGTGACGCCAGCCTTAGACCGAATCACTGTGTAGATACCACCAACTGAAACAAAGCAGCACGTCAGTTCCACACCAAAATACAGTACACCCAAACACATACAACAAACTACAATAAACAACCTAGTGCAGCAAATAATGGTTCTGTACTTATCCTTACAATAAACTGCTAGTGAAGTAATGTCAGAGTATACAAAAAGTTCTAGCAGTCCCAAAAAACTGACCAATCCTGCCATCAGTATGAAATTTACCTCAGACACAGCAATTGTTTAGACTATGGCTTAAAAAAGTTTCATGCGCTAAGAAAAAAAACCGGGGGTGCACTCTTGATAACCACTAACTTATAACAGCCTAAAAGAATTTTTCGTTGACGCAGAATTTGAGTTTCTGTAAGTCTGACAATTCACGAAGAGGACGTCATTGACCTAACAAGGGCACAACGATCAATAAAAGCAACGCACTTTCCGTAAGCGAGATATAGTACAGTATAGATCTGTAGTTTGCCGATGACCATTCAGCGATGAGTAAAGCTTCGAATTATATAATTACTGAATAGAGGTCTTTTCCTATTACAGTCACTTAACGCTAAACCAAAAATCGTCAAGTTCCACTATTCAAACTTGCAAATTTTCGACTATGTCTACTGATAGTCTTCTTCAGGCAAGAGTCATGAATCGTGGGCAACAACCACCAAAAGACAGGTAAGAGTCATGAATCATGCACAACAACCACCAAAAGACAAGTCTCATGACTAAAGTCTGAAGAAAATATCAGTAGAGCCAATCGAAAATTTGCATATTTGAATAGTGGAACATGGACGATTTTTGGTTTTACATAAGTGACTAATATGAACTTCAACCAAAGTAAATTTGCTGAATTGACGGTATTTTCGAGGTCTTTTTGGTGTAGTTTAACAAGGTGTAGTCTTTATGAAAACACTGGCAGCCAGTGGCTACTGTGGCTAGCAGACGACATCATACGAAAAAATAAACACCACAAATCAGAAACACGGTTCCTTGAATTTGCAGTTGAAAATTGATTACGGAAGCATAAAGACGTTACAATACAAATACAAACTCCACAAACTTCATCCACCTTTTTCAGAAGGCAAATGCAAAAATGTATATAGAGATTACATGAACGTCAGAATTACTAGTCGTAATTCGAAACTGCCACTTCTATGTCTCCACGTTGAAGCGGCAGTTTCAAATTCTGACTTTCATGTAATCTCTACGTTTTTTGCATTTACCTTCTGAAGAAGGTACACAAAGTTTGTGCAGTATTTGCATTATAACATCTTTATGCTTCCATAATCAACTTTTCACCAAAAATTCAAGAAACAGTGTTTCCGATTTGTGTCCTGTTTATATTTTTTCTTATGCGTGGTTTTTTTCAGTTGAAGTCGAGCATGGTGCTTGTTTTGTGGAAAGGAAACAAATTCTCATTGTACAACCAAATCAAGAGTCACAGTAGTACAAGAATCTTGTCGGAAGAGGCCGCTCCTGTACGAGACGCTTAGAGGTTTGCACCAATAATTTTAGGTCTCTTAGCATCATTTAATTTTTAAAGAGCAGGTGATCAATGTATCAAACAAAACCACGATAATAAAAAACATTCAAACAATCAATAGGCCTTCATAATAGTTACCAAGCTACAGCCCAGTCAGGATGCAAGGCATTGAGAATTTCATGACGGTTCCTTTATTTAATGATTGTAGTTTATCACCGAGGTGTTAAGAAATTTGGCCTGGAAGCCATTCAGATATTGGATTTTGGCTGCTATTTTGGAAAATAGCCACCACTCGAGTAAAAGATGAAAAAATCGTCCCTACAAATCTACTCGACTGACTTCTACTTTTAGAAAACTATTGGAGAGGTATTGACGTCGCATGGGTGTATAGATTGGCGAGAGTTTGGTCCCATCTATAAAACAAAGGAGTGATAAATCACAAACCAAAACTGGTGGAAAAAGGGAACACCAAGTTCGAACGGTTCGGCCCTTCAAAGGAGTGATATCAACACACCTAAACATTCGCTAACTTAATCTGACCGAATAATAGTTTGGACGGTAAATGAAAACTTGAACATTGCTACCGAAAGTAGCAACGTTCTAGTTTTCATTTAACCTTCGAACTATTAAGCAGTGCGATTAACTTGGCAAATGTTTTGGTGTGTGTTGACATCACTCCTTTGACGGGCCGCACCATTCGGACCTTGGCGGCCCCGTTACCAGTTTTGGTTTTTGATACGATAGAACCCTAATTTTATTTCACAGATCGCGTCTGGAGGGCGCCACTAATTCTACACACGACTTATGGCTCAATTAAGTCTATAGACAATACAACATAATGCAATTCATGGAGTTACAGGTTCGGACAAGCAAGAAGGTGGGGTCAGTAAGTTTTCGAACAAGTCACACATAGAATTGGACTATCAAAATGACGGAATAAATAGCCAAAAAAGGGGATCAGAAGTTAGGATACATTCGGAAAAATTTTCATGAATTTCTTGAAGAAAATCGCCAAGTTTTCCCATAACGTTACCCTCCTCATTGGTATCGTATGGGAAGGTTGTTCGACATATGACATTCTAGAGGAGAAGGGCAGGATTGCAAGGCTGTGACAAAGTGACAGGGGAAGGGATCCAAAAATGACAAAATTTGCGTAATGCCATTTACGTATGGTCTCCATTACTTTACATACAAAAATGGCACTACTCTCCTGATCTGGCCTTTAACAATAGCCCAAATTACAAGAGACCATAACTCGTCCAATCTATACACTCGTGATATCGCCAACAAACATTGTTCTACTATTTACTTTGAAATACCCAATAGTTCCCACATACAGGCTCTTTTATAATCTTCTCCGAACTAGGGGGAAGAGGTCCCATACCTTTTTTCCCATTCCAATCCTTAACTTCAGAAGAAGTGATAGATCTTGGGATATATATTAAAAAAAAGGTGTCAAAAATATTGGTAGCTATTTACTAAATGGTGAGACAAGTCTCCCCTAATTAACTCCTAAACACAATCTTGTTTATTTTAAAATTACCTTTTATTTTGCTGCTACACAAAATTGTGATATCGTAACGGTTTTCAGTATAATTTGACCAGTTATGGTCATGTCATTTTATGGAGAAGTCATGACATGGTCATGGTGTGGTGACGTCGTATTACGGGCATGTCATGCCATGGAATGGTGTGGTAGTATCATGCTATATGGCATGTCATCCTATGGTTGTTAACTATTAGTATTGTAGTCCCAGACACGTGGCGGTTATGTCGAAAGGCAGACACATGAAAACAAGTACAAGCATGCTAGGGGAAAATGTCTAGATTAAATCTACCCCTTTACGTGACCCTTGACCAAAAGCTATAAGGTCTAATCATTTAGTCTTGAACAGGTTTGCATAGAACCCACCTATAGTCCCAAACTCTACAAAAACAAAGATGGAGACTAGAGATTTTTGCCAGTGACACTGCAAATCTTGCTCATTTTTTTTTTGGGGGGGGGGGGGTGTGGAGGTGAACAACACGGAGCTTAAAAAAACAGAAAAGAGATTGGATAACACAAAATGAAAATAAATGCATTGCCATCCTTTCCATCAACTCAGCTATTTGTTAGAGCTAATAAAAAATAAATGCTTTTTTCAGCCATGATAATTTTCATACGCCTACTAAATAATTTTGAATACCGAAAAATCGGTCGACTCAGCATTTCTACTTTGGTTCAAATTCACGACTTGTACTTAACAGTTCGATCACGCAAAACCAAAAGTCAAAGATTTTCAAAGGTTTTAACCTCGAAACTTGCGAATTTTCGACAACCTTTACTGGTTGTTTTCTTCAGGCAGTTAAGCCACCAGCACCCACTCACAATCCTTCCAAACTCAACGAACTTCCAAAATTCAAAACTCAAGGCCTACTGTGATGTGAAAAGGAAGGAGTTTTGAATTTTGGAAATTCGTTGGGTTTGGAAGGATTGTGAATGGGTGCTGGTGGTTTAACTGCCTGAAGAAGACAACCAGTAAAGGTTGTCGAAAATTCACAAGTTTCGAGGTTAAAGCCTGTGAAAATTTTTGACTTTTGGTTTT
>JAHWFP010112516.1:0-12999 GCA_023313725.1 Lithobius niger
AAATCTTGTGTCAAAATTTGACAAACATACATCTTGTTTAACACTCTAACCATGTTCAATTTTTATTTCAACAGTAGTCTGTAAAGCTACAGGCTGAAACAAACACATACATCAACGTACATGTTAATACCAACATCAATTACTAAACAACACTTTCTTGTTTTTACTAATGAACGTGAAAGATGACCAACTCTCAACACCTCGGGTTTTAAAAAAAACCACCCTTGACCCTGGAACTAGAGCCTAGGGGTCACACAGTTGCGTCCGAGCAGACGACTTTTGTGAAAACGGCGTCTTGGTAGAGGACTTTGCAAACCCCAATCCCACCAGAATCGGACTGGGTAGCAAAGGGCGCCTGTGTCATTTAGAGAAATGAAGGGGGTGGGGCGCCACGCATTTTATCAGGAATTCAAGTCTGACGGGTCTGGAGAGCTCTCTAAGCTCCCCAAGCATTGTCCAGGGAAGAGCCCAGGAGCCTTTGCTTAATTTTAATATTCTACTGGCTTTATGGAGTGTCAACACGTGTATTACCGTATATTTAAAGCATTGGCTTTTTTATGAACTTCTTTCTTAAAAGTCATGGGTCTTTTTTTTTTTTTTGAAGGGGGAGGGGGGAGGAGTTTAACAAGAGTGTTGAAAATGCAAGTAAGGGTAAGGAGAAAGAGGGGGATTTGTGCCTGATGGAAAGCTCAACAACGGAAAAGATTTCATTTTTCTTTGGCGGAGGGGTAAAACATAAGGCTGCCCATGGGGCGACAAAAGTGTGGTAACCAAAGGGCGCCAATGGCTCAATGGCAGTATGGCCAGTCCGAGCCTGAATCCCACCATTGTGGAATTGGGCTACAACTACGTTTGTAACCGATGAACATGAAATAGCAAAGAGTTTGCTCATGTGAGACAAACTAACCAACCAACAACAACAAGAAATTGCTCTTATGAGCTGAAAAGAAACCTTTATGGTATACGCAAACAGAAAACTAGTAGCTTTCCTTAACAAACAGACTAAAATGTCGCCACTAAAGACGAAACCAAAACGCAACTATTATTGTATAATAGGCAAAACACGAACGAACGTATGCCACTGAATGGGTATAACCAAACCTCAAACATTACGACCAAGAATGGGCAAACCAAGAACTGAAATCTAAACGCGTAGGTTTAAGAAAAACCTGAAACAACTACTCAACCATTCACCACACTATAATTAAGTTAGTTCTAAAGGCCAAAAATTAGGTTGATTTATGGGGGGAAAAAAACCCTTTGGGGAAAAAAAACCTTTGCAGAAAATATTGCTCTTTATGAGCATACCAAACACAAATTGAATGCTTATTGTTATAAGCCTAAATTGAATATTGCCACAAGGCAACCCAAACGCCAAAGCAAAGTTTCCCCCTTCACTAAACCTACACAAAATTCTAAAGTAGGCTTTACAGCCAAACTAAGCCTAAAATAAAAAATTTGTCCGAAGTAAAACGTTTCTGTTTTACTTCCCAAGTTCAAAAAAACCAAAAATTCAAAATAGGCCTAAAAATAGGCTTAACGCCAAAAACCCTAAAAACGGATCCCCAAGACCCTTCTGCATGCCCCTACCAAATTTCAGCAAGATCTGAACACGTTAGGCTTAAATAGTAGCATAGGCCTAACTAAACAATGGAACTTAAGGCCCAGGCTTAGCCATTGCTCGGCTTACCCACGTTTCACCTTAAGCTCCAAAAAACCTAAAAAGGGCCTAACAAAAACTCAAACAAGAGAACCCTAACCTGGGCCTAACTAAATTCGCAGTAAAGGGAACCCTACCAGCCTTACTCCCGTGAAGAAAGAACCCAAAGGGAACATCCCGAGAAAAAAAAAACCTTCCCAAACAGCCTTTCCTGAGTTTCGGCACCATGACGAAAAATAACAACATTGTCGCTGTAGATCACTCTGCAGCCTCCTCTTCTTGCCACAAATCGCCTAAACGCCAGAATAAAATTTGCCGTACTTCGCGAGGCTACAAGCTCCAAGTGTATGGCACGCGCAACTGCACAGATAAACAAACAAATGAATGCCTTGGTAATGTCCTTTTGTGTCTTGATGTAAACTGGCCCACAAAAATCAATTCCTGTTGAATGAAACGGATTCGACTCACTGACTCGCTCAAATGGCAAGGGAGCTTCAACTTCACTTGCAGGTTTGGCATTCCATCTGCAGCATCTCATACATCCATGTAAGCTTTTCTGACTGTCTACCACGCAATATCCATACGTCCTTTCTTAACAATGCAAGTGTACTCTGAACCCCTCCATGCAACGTCTTGAAGTGTCTGTCCACCAATCCTCCACCTTTCAACAAAAAAGAGTGTTTCTGATTTTCAGGAAATCTTGAATACTCCAATCTTCCTCCTAAACGAATGAGTTTTTCCTTATCCAGGAATGGCTTAAACTGGAAAATGCAGGAACTTTTATTCACTTCTTGATCCTTCATCAAGGATTTAATTTCATCTACAAATTCTTGATGCTGACTGACAGAGATCCAGTACTTCTCAGCTGCCTTTATTTCCGGGAAAGTTAGGCACACGTCTTTATTAACGTCTCTTTTGAGACAATTGTTGAAAAAACGCATTACCCATGCCTTCAAACTATAATCTTCAAACTTCAGAATTGGCTCTGCACATCCACATACTTGCATAGTTACATTAGAAGCTTGCTCTTCTAGAATGACATTGGAAAGGTCTTTATCTTGCATATGTAGCAAAGGAACCTTCCATTCTACTTCCGGTAATTTAAGCCATTCTGGTCCAGACCACCACTCTTTATTTTCCATGAGCTTAGGCAAAACTTGTCCTCTTGTTATAACATCTGCAATATTCTGTTTGCTACTGCAATAGTTCCAACTACACCTCTCATCAATATTGCTTTGGATTTCTTGAACTCTGCGAGCTACAAATACTTTCCACCTAGAAGGCAAATCTTCGATCCACTTCAATGCCACTTTTGAATCCGACCACAAATATTGCTTAGCTTCTTTGCACAAAACTTGAGATATGTTGGCTGACAACCGACTTCCAATCAAACAGGCCATTAACTCCAACCTCGGAATGCTCATAAGTTGTAATGGCGCCAATCGGGATTTTGACGTCACAAAACAAGTCTGAAAGGTTTGATTTCCATCCATAGAATAGCGAAAATAAGTCACTGCACCATACACTCGTGGCCCTGCATCACAGAAAGTATGTAACTGGAAGTTCTCCAGACTGCTAACTTGTGGCCATCTTGGAATTCTAAGCTTGGCTATTTGATGTACATCTTCTTTCCACTGATCCCAGACAACTACCAACTGATCAGGCATCACCTTATCCCACTCAATTTTCAATCTCCATAAATCTTGAAGAATGCGCTTGATAATCACCACAAACGGTGACAAAAAGCCTAAGGGGTCAAACTCGTGTAAGAATCTCTAGCAAATTCCGTTTGGTATTTTTTTCAGACTTGACTGCTTCCACAAGACCAGCATGATGCAATCTTAATTGATCCGACGACAATTCCCAATACTGTCCTAAAACTTTAACTCTTCTCTTCAGCCTGCTCTTCTGCTGACACTAGTCCCTTGACAATCCACATGTTTCGAAGTGCGTCGTCAGTTGCCCATTTTCCGAACTGCATTCCTACTTTGTTCATGACTTCGTGTATTCGTACAGAAAGTGAATAAGCCTTCTGAGTTGTTTCCTCTCCAGTTAAACAGTCATCCATGTAGGTTCTGTCTGCTAAATGTTGACTAAAGTTTTTGTCACTAGAGGGGTGTGTGTCTACATGATGACGAACAGTTGCAGCCAATAAAAATGGACTCGCTTTCATCCCAAAGAGCACCCTTGTCATACGAAAAACCTGTAAGGGTGGGTTAGTCCCCCGTCTCCACGGAGCATCAGTCCACAGAAATCTGGTGGCGTCCCTGTCTTCTGGATGCAGAAGAACCTGCAAGAAGGCCTTCGACATATCAGTCGTGACTCCGATTTTATGCCATCTAAATCGTAAAAGCAACTCAAATATTGACGGATTGAGGTTGGGTCCTGCACTCTGGCATTTATTTAATGAATATCCTCCTTCGGGGTTTGACGACTCATCAAAAACAATCCGAGTTTTCATGTCTTCCGGTCATCCTTGATAACTGCCTGATGCGGCATGTGATAGACCATGGGGTCATGCTTCTCCAGAGTTACTTCCTCAGCATGATTGTTGTGAAGATATTCGAATACTGCCGACTTGTGACACTCAAACAACTTGGGATTCTTGCTCAACTTCCACATCAACCAACGCAAACGTTCAAGTGCAACTTCAAAGTTGTCAGACAGTTTGTCTTTATGTTCATTCCAGGGGATACGAACCTGATATCTACCGTTTTGAAACGTCGTGGTATTCTTGTAGAAACTTAATACCTCAACTTCTTCCAATGTTTGCGGTAATTTTTCTTCTTTGGCCATAATGCCACTACGATCAAGCTCCCACATCTTCGATAAATCGTTTGACAACGAACAAGTTTCTTCCTACGAAGCAGCTACACACATCGAAACTGTAGGCGATAAGGGACCATACATTGGTACGCTTCCCTGCAGCATCCGCCCAAAAATACTTTGTGTTGCCATAAGTGTACTACTCAGCTTCTTCATTTGTCCCGTCATCACACGCCAATAATGATTTGCCCCTATTAAAACGTCTACTGTGGAAATATCACCAGGCCTCATCATCTGATTCCAACTGCCACAACGCTTGTCTTGCAAGACACGCTCAACCAAACTTATTTCCCATAGTCTGACTCCATGGCATATTTCAGACACTTGTAAGGCAGACATATTTAGATGTACTCCATTGCCTCCAATTAATGTAAAAGAAATTACATTACTCTTCTGATGCTGCCTTCCCCCACCAAACGAACGAATAATAGTTTCTTCACTGCCCTCAGCTGCCAACTCGAGCTGCTGCACCAAACGAGAAGAAATGAAGGACCGCTCTGACCCATTATCCACCAAAATGATAATTTCTTCTGTTCCTCTGGCATGCTGAATCCAAACCCTGATAGTTTGCAAAACTGACACTTTTCTTGAATTCTTGCTTCCAGATGAAGAAGCTGAAGCTATCAAGGCCGACTCCGACCTATCTGTTGAATTATTATTGCTGCTAGCACACTCCTTGTCTTGACGTACTGAACCACTTACTTCTCGCTGACTTCTCCCACTACTTACTGCAAGTGTCGTGGACTGATTTCTCTTATGACATAACAACGTGTGATGGGTTCCTGACTTGCAAATTCGGCAGACGATTCGTTGGTCGCAGTATTTTGCAAAGTGACTACCCTTCTGCAAACAATGAAAACAGCGACGAGATGTGGCTAATGACGAGCGATGCTCTTGTTTGGTGACGTATTTAGGGCATACTGCTGACGGATGCAAGTTGGCTTCGTTGCAAAATATGCCAAACGATTTTGGACCCTTGTGACTACTAGCAGGACTGACTCCATCCTCGGTTGTGAGTAACGCTGATGCTGAGGCCGATGACCTTGTACTAAACTCTTTCTTCCGTGAGTTGTCTACTGTAGAGGTGCTGTCTCTAATTTGCGAAGTGCTGTACGTGAGTTCAATGCCCTTCAATTCTTCTTTAATAAAGTCCACCATTACCATTAAATCGTAGACTGCTGCTCCTTTATTTTTCCGATGCCATTCACGCACAATAGGACTAGGCAAATTCTTCAAAAGAATCGGGCAAAGCAACGATCCCATGGCAGCCACATTCTGCCCCAATACTTTCAAGGAACGGATGTGTTTTTGGAAATCTTCAATCAAACGACGAAGCTCCACACCCGTGTCAATTCTAGTGACCTTCTTTAACTCCCATAACTGACGAACATGTTCGGCCACTAATAATTGTTTGTTACCATATTTCTCCTTGAGCAGCGCCCATGAAATGCTATAATTAGCATTAGTTAACGATAGTCCGGCGATCGTTAAACTGGCAGACTCCTTCAGCAATCCTCTCAAGTAATTCAATTTGTCAACGTCAGCTAAATCCGGATATTGGTCTATTCAAGCTGTAAACGCATCAGAAAATCGCTCCCAATCGGCCACTGTTCCATCAAACTTGGCTATTTGGAGTTTTGGCAACTTGGCATACTTTTGAGTAACAGTCTGAGTCCGTGCGACAGGTTAGTCTTCAAAAATCTATTGGCTTGCACTTTGGCGTCAATAATTACGTCATTAAAGGCGTCATTGTCTGTCACTTCAGCTGCTACATGAGCGGCTGCACTGGCTACTTCTAACTGTTCATTGACCAGCAACAATGCACCTTCCTTAAGCTTGATCTTTTCTAACAAAGCTTTGACTAACGACCTATCATTGTCGGTTATGGCCTGTGTTACGTCGTTACACAACCTTCTTAAAATAGGACGGCGAGCCGCACGACTATTTTTTAACTGAGCCAAATCCATGACGAAATGGAAAACAAGCAGCAAGAAAACCCAACTATTACCAAGAAGGAACACCCAACTTCAACTACGCAATGTTGCCAAGCAAAAGTGAAAATGGAAGACAAGTTAACAGCCGAACCCAGATTAATCTCCCCCCTAATGGGGAAGATCAATCGAATGTCGCAAAGAGCGACTTTACCTCTAAGGGGAATTGAAAGGGACCTCACGAACCATCACCAAAATCTAAACCAGCCTCGCTGCACCCGACTAGCCTTGTTGTTCCCGGGTTTCGGCACCAAAATGACCGGAAACAGCTAGCTAGGGAGAGAAGTTAGACTGACCAAGAGTGAGTTAGGTTGGGGTTTGGGTTTGGCTTACAAACTAGGCAGCCTTCTACATAGGTTGCCCTACGAGATGTAGCTGTTAACTTGCTAACTAATACGGCAAGGCTACGTTATCCTCGATCCTTAAATCCTCGGTACATAAAAGTAGGGCGGAATTAGGTTTGCTGGGAACCTAACCATACTTTACCATGTTTGAAGAATCATGAAATAAATGAATGCTGTAAAGAAACAAGGCAACTCAACAGATTAGACTTCACATGACACACTTAATAGTTAATGGAGCATCCTGCAACTTACAACTTGGACTAAGTCCAAATACACCAGAAAAACCTACAAGGCAAAGAAATTAGTCCTCAAGTAGTCCTAAGTTCCCATAGAACCCCATGACGGAAGGAAGGAAGGAAGCGAGAAGGTGTTGCTGGGTCAATCCCAGTCGGCGAAGGGAAGTTTATTTCTTCATAAATTTACCATTACAAGTTCAACAATATAAAAGGTTTGCCCTCTCGTGCGCATGCAGAAAAACATCAATGATGCCCTCTAAAAGGACTGAATTCACTAAACTAATAACGTACTTAAGGCCTACTGATACATCACTAACACATTAGTTAAGTCCACCTGAGATACCAAAACCCTCTTAACAAGGCCGCCCGAGATATCGCGTGGCTTAATTATACAGATCGATCCTTAAGTTTCCATAGCAATGAGTGTAGCCATCGAAAATAGAATAGGCGGTTCTACTGAAGACGATGCCTTTCTAAAAATCCAGGTAAACCCATTTAATTTTGGTTATTTTATGCATTTATTCAACACATTCCTATTGCAATTGCAGCTAACTGAAATTGCTAACTTTGTAGCACCTTTTCCCCCAAATTACGCATTTTTCAAACTCTGTAACAAGCATCAACCAAAATACGTATTTAGTCTTATTTCGCTAATTCACCATTAAACATCGTTGCGTATGCAAACTATAATTAAACTGCAGAAAGTTATCCTACGTATTTTGCAGGCTTCTAACCTAAACTTCACGACATACCTAAATTCGCGACATGTACTATAGCAACTAAAACGTTAGTTCAAATAAACACTTTGTTGACAGGTTATCTTTGTCCAAAACCAAATTATCTCTGTGAACGAGTTCAGTTCCAGAAGAGGGAGCAGAATGCAAACGAGTCAATAGCGGATTATATCACAGAATTAAAGAGGTTAACCCTTTACTGTAGTTATGGTCCTGCTGATGGGACAAAGCTGGAAACAATGCTGAGGGATAAATTTATTGCTGGCTTACGTAATTCTGATACACTGAAATCTCTGTTGGCATTGGATCCTGCTGTTTTCACATTTGAGTCGGCTTTCAAGTTTGCCCTTTCTCAAGAACTGGCAGAAAGAAATGTGAGTCATTTTCAGGGGTCTGAGACTCGTGCAGTGCGAAATAAACGTCCTTTTAACAATAAAGTTAAGTCTAACAATGACAATGTGTGCTTCTGTTGCGGAGGGTTTTCGCACGTAAAAGCTGAATGTAGGTATCGAAAACATAAGTGTTCGGCCTGCGGGAATGTTGGGCACCTAAGTCGTGTGTGCAGGTCTAGCAAAGCCAGCACCGACGCACTCTTTCCATAAACCAAAAACGGTAAAGACAGCTGGTAAGAAAAATCATAAATATTCGGACAGAAAAGCACATAATGCTAAAGAAACGCCGAATTGCGATTCGGACGGCACTGGATGCAATGTTGTGGAGGAACTATCTGAATCTGACGAAACTGACTACTTCACTGCAGAGATTTATCATATTGAATGTTTACCTGATAACGCAAATACTGTACAGCAGAGTATGCCTGTTGTGGAAAGACAAGATAACATTAGCGCTACGCCTAAAAAGCCTAAAAAGTTTGTAAGGGAGAGGTCCGTGTGGTCTCGAATTACTGTTTCTTTTTGTGGCCCATTCTATGGTAAATACTATCTAGTGGTTCTTGACGCACAAACGAAGTTTCCTTTCATTTATGAAATGAAAACTATGACAAGTGCGGCCGTTATTCATATCCTACGGGATTTGTTTGCTATATATGGTAATTGTGAAAAATTGTTTAGTTATGGCGATCCACAGCTAAAAAGTGCCGAATTCAAGAATTACTTAAAAGAATGTGGTATACGTCATGTGGCGTTAAGACGTTACATGTTGGTACGAAACTATGCTATTAAAAAGCTAGTTCGTTTATTAAAAATAAGTTTAAAGGCTAGCCTAACTAATGGTGTTACACTAGAAATAGCACTGACTAATTTCCTCTTACAGGCTAGGAATATTCCTCATTGCACTACAGGTGTGTCGCCTTCAAATGCATTCCTAAAACGAAACGTTCGCACTAGATTAACTTTAATGTTCCCAAGTGTTGCTGATGAAACTGCCCTAAGGCAAGAGCGTCCACTAAAACTGACAGCTAGCATGTGCGAGAACACTTACCGAGTTGGCGATAGAATTCCCTGCAGAGTTGAAGCCTAATGCGTCGGGAATTGTTTGCCTGGCCGCGTCGAAAAACGCCTAAATCCGCATGAATACATAAGTTCGAAAAACGGTGTTCTTGTCAGGAAGTCCGGTTTCCAGTTGCGCAGTCGCGTAGCTGTCGATTCGGTGTGTAATAATCCAATCAGAATCGACTTATGCAAATTTGGAGTGAGAATCCGATTTTCTGTGCATCGAATATCGTGGTTAAGGCCTCCGAAGACGTTCTAGTACAGGCCGTGCCGTCTGGCCGTGGACGTAGTTTGTAATGCTACAATTAACCCCACAGAAAAATACTAAGTAATCCCCACAGAACGTTTCTCCTAATAAAGTAATATCTCCAGCAAAACACCGTGAGGATTTTACGCCGCTATTGACGCCTACACGAATTTCCCCGTTGAAATTCCCTGTAATCGCCGATATTCTTCCCCTCGTGCCGGTGCGTCGCGGTTTCGTCGTCATCGTGCGCCGATTCCCGGCCTTCGCCGAGCGTTGCTAACATGCCGTCGTTTTGTCGGCTGTTCCCCGGCCTTCGCCACGAACTGTTGACAGGCCTTCGCCATTAATTGTCCGTTAGGATTGCGCAGATCGCAGCGATCAGTTGTGGAGCCTCAGCGTTTGGACGTTTCAGTGATTGCTTTGTTGTGGTTCGGGGGGGGGGGGGGGGGGTAGCCAAGTCTTTTTCTTAATTTTTGCGTGGGTTTCTTTTTGTATTTTAACTTTTGCAAAAGGGTTGTTTGAAAAGAAAGTGTTTTGGTGGTGCGGGTTTTTTTTGCACCATTTTCAGAGTGGGTTGCTATTTTGATTGGTTTATTGTCCTTTTGGCCCTTTATACAAAATTTTTTTTTTCTCTTAGGGGAGGGAAATAGGTTCTTAAAATTTAGGGATATTAATCTACTAATTTATGGATAATGAATTTACAGAATGTTTTAGTAACCAATTAATTAGTTGTTATATAAAAAATTGTTATATAGTAGGTATTGTACTAATTAGAGTAGGTATCAATATGTGTTCTGTGCCTCATTATCTATAGGTGAATGTAGTGTCTGTGTATAGACCCTGCTATGTAGTTTAGTTGATACTAATTCTATGCTGGTTACCTGACCAGCATCACTCTCATGTTACCAATCCTGTTGTAGTATCTGCTATGCATACCCATAGTGCATAGCTAACATAGTTAATAAATAGACCTGCAGCTGGCTCTGACAGCTGCTGCTCACTAGAACCCACAATTGTAATAATGTCCTATTATTGTTAGGTCATCAGACATTACAAGACTGAATGCATTTGGTCGAAAAAAAAATAGGGCCTGCCTTACTCCGGTGCGCCCTCCTCTCCACAAAGTTTGAAGTTATGTGGCAGCCTACATGGACACTGCTTCATATTTTGTTTATCTCAGTCATGGGTGTGCAAATTCAGACAAAAATAAATATGATGGTCCAAGCAGAACAAAAGGAGGAAAGCAAAATTAATGGAGGAAAGGAAATGCAATAGCACAACAGTAAAAATGCTACACTAAAAATAGCAAAGATTTGGTGGGCCCTTATTTCGGAATTAGTGATACATCACTGACACGACGTGACCTGGATTTGAACCAAGTTACTCAGGATCACTACACAGAGACACCATCTCTCCATGGGGGCTTAAGGAGAGATTGCTCAAACGCCCGGAATGTTTGTATGTGCAGTGATCTGGAGTTCATTGATTCGGTTCCTGGTCGAATTGGTGAACTATAAGTCCACAATAAAAGCTCACCAAATCTTAGCTGTTTTAAGGTATGTTTTACAGCCACTTTGCCCCATGGCACAACCTTTTCTAGATTTCTGATAAGATGTAGATTTTTTTCACATGTGTAACGTGTGACGCAATGAGAACCAGGACCACTATACTGTGATTGAGGTTGGCACTAATGACCTAGCTGTCAATGCCCATTAAGCCTTAATCCCCCCCCCCCCAGATAATACGACTTAGTTTCTGAATTTTGCTGCGTACGCCACTGTGTTGTCCTGTTTCTGCCATGGGGCCATTTGTAAACAATTAATCAATTATTCAAAATTAATGATGAAAATAACGCATGTAAGTATGGATCCAAAATCTTTTTTTTTGGCATTATAAAACAGAATTTTAGTTTAATTGCACTAATTACTTTCTCCATTATGGAATACGTTAATTTTTTTTTTTCAATAACAGCCAATTCACGTCATAAAACACTGAAATCATTTAATATTTCGTCACAACATTACAATAATTTTCCACATCCTTACAAAACTAGGGGAGAGGGATTGATTTTTAAATCAAAGGAAAAATAACCAAAAAAAATTTGCAAAGGAAAAGAATGAAAATATCAAAATGTAGGGTAGGCCTACATAATTGTTCAAAGGACACTCAACATTGTGCCTCTGTTTGTCACTATACTGATACTACGCATTTTCAAGAATGTCCAGCCTAAAATAGATAAAATCGGATAAAATGAGAAACAATATGGCATTTGATAACTCGTTTAATAAATTTAACGTTTTTTTCCGCCGGTGCTGGTCACGTCTAACAGAGTTCACTAACTTCTGAGTAAGCACACAGGCGCTTGGCATGGACCAAGCACGGAGAACAACACAGATTGCGTCGGACGACAACAGATCGCTTGGCAACGGGAGAGCTGGTTTACGGTTAGTACGAATGCAGGCTGAACCAACCATTACGCCTATTTGTCTCATTTTGATCGCCGTATGTGAACTAATCCAAGTGCATGCTCGCTCACAGAGGTTTAGATACATTATATTGTTACATTACAATCGCTGTGAATACACTGAGCGTCCCTCCGGGTCACTTTGATCACGATCAAAATAACAAATACGCTGATCGTAAAACAATACACGGACGGTCCAGTCAGTATCGAGAGTAAACAATAAATCACACATGAAACGGAGGCGGTTTTTTTCTTACTACAAAGTAGCATCACGAGTACGTGTCCAAATTAACAAAGCAGACGAATTTTGCGCTTGAGATGCCTCATACTGCGATTCAAAGACATTTGGTAGTCGTTCCATTTTTACTCTGATCGGTTATAAAAGACTGCAATGGGCTGCTCGGCTGCCATTGGTGGAAAAAATGAGCGCGTCAATAATTCATCGTAAGACGGTTTCGAAAGCGCTTTTGTTTAGTTCAGAATGACGCCGCATGAGGGCAACGTGTATAGGCGGCGATCGCGTAGCCTGGGATGGCGTATACAAGATGGATACTCCCCATGTAGTACGTGGTATGTCATTAGCTCCTGGGACTACGGAACAACTGTCCTGTAGGCTAACACTTGGAAGACTGTAATCCACTCAAAACCAAAACTGGTAGAAAAACCCGCCAAGTTTCCAAAAACGGTCGGCCTTTGAAGGTAGTTAACTAAATACGGATGCAAACCTATTTACGTTGCCTTTTGGACTTATATGTCAGACTGCCTGAGCAGGGAATCGAACCCAGGACCTCTGAAATCAAAGGCCAAGGCCCTACCGCTAAGCCAGACTGACATATTTATCCGTATTTAGTTAACCAATTTCGAGCCCATTGGCTTTCCGTCCCGTTTAACCCTTTGAAGGTAGTGATATCATTCCACCAGTGAAAGGCCTCCAAGGTTAATCATATTAGCCAAGTTAATCGCACCAACTAATAGTTCGAAAGTTAAATGAAAACTAGAAGATTGCTACTAGCGGTAGCAATCTTCAAGTTTTCATTTAACGTCCA
>JAHWFP010112519.1:1102-20665 GCA_023313725.1 Lithobius niger
TAAAGAAGTCCTTGTTGAGATGTGCACCACTGCTAACATTGTCTGCTATGCGGACAATGTTGCCACATGGTTTGTAGGAGATGATCTTCAGTCAACCATACCACAGGCACAGTCTGCCCTTGACACTATTGTCAATCGGCTGGGTGATAGGGGTCTGCTGTTGGCCCAAGCTGAGATGGAAGTTGGTGTCTTTTCTCGTGAACTCGCTCGTTAGCATGTGACAGCTCAAGTGACTGTGAGCCGTCTTGGTGTGATATCAAAGCAAACTATTAAGTATCTGCGTATTGTTCTGGACAATTGTCTAGAGTGGAACTCCAAAGTCAGGCTGTTGAAAAAGAGGATTCGGGCATGTGCCTCAATTCTGAAATTCATGGCTCGGCACAAGACGGTACAGAGGGGAACGCTATTGGCCAAGTATAGAGGGTTTGTTTGGTCTGTCCTGGACTACTCTTTACAATTCCTCTACACTTCCCGGAATCGCATTCAATCGCTCTAGGTTGTTGTCGCTGTTGTCACTGGTTACCTGGTGTCCACTCCGGTCCAATCTCTGTTGGCTGAGAGCGGGGAGCCACCCTTTCACCACAGGGCTTTCGAGATTGGTGGTTTTCACAATGCGAAACTTCAGTATTGGCAGCCGGTTACCTCGTTAAAAGGATCCTCTTGGACTATTGCCGTTTGTGTGATCGGACGCGAGACCTTTTTGGAGTTGCGGGAAGGATGTCTCGCTGACTTTGTCAGTGCCACATTGGTACCTGCAGGATGTAGCCTTCGTTCAGCCTTTGATTCCATGGACCTGGTGTCCACGGCTGGCAGAGCTATTTCACCAACACTACACGGACTGCAAGGTTCACTGTGATGCATCGTGTGATGCTGTGTCAAGGATAGGCGGAGTGTGAGTAGCGTTCCCGGCACTGAAATACAGTGTCATGCATCATCTTGTTGCTTAGGACTCCAGTACTGTTTGTGAGTTGGGTGACATAGCGGTTGCCCTGGACATCGTCATGGACCAGGAAGTTCCATCGTTTTCCCTTTTCACTGATTCGCTGTCCAGTCTACGTGGTGTGCAGTCTTCATTCGAACTTCTCTCTGTCAGTGATTCTCTGATCTTTTCCATCTGTTGGTAGCTGTGGGTGGCATCGTGTCGTTCTGTTGTTCCACTGAAGTAGGTGAAGGGGCATGCTGGGGACCGGGGCAATGAACTGGCTGATGGGCTTCCCGAGCTTCAGCCCATGGCACTGCAGCAAATATGTCTCTGGTCCTGTCTGTAAGGTCCAGGAAGTCTGCTGCCTGTGGATGGTTTACGATCAAATGGAGAGGAGAGTGTCAGACTGATGTAACGGGCAGACACTATCCTTGATGCACCAAGAATGTGGAGGTCCATCCATCCTCAATGCCCTCCCGAACTGGATGGCAAAGTTGCTTACTAGTCTTAGGACGGATCATTTGCTCTTGCCTGTGCATCAGCGCTGGCTGGGATGGGTAGACCCGTCTATCGGCTCAGAGTGCACGGTTGAAATCATCACAGAGCACTATCTCATGTTTTGCAGGAGGTATGCCCAGCAACGTATGATGCAAGGTAGGTGGATTGGTGAGGCGCACAGTGTTAGCGCTCTGTTGATACTTGAAGGGGTGAGACCCATTGTGAGGGTGAGGGCAGTGGCGAATTATTGTGAGTGCAAGCTAGAGTTGTTTTTGGTGGTGTGTGGACGTAGTGAACTTGGTGAATTTGGTTGTCGTCTTTGGGTGTCAAGGCGAGGTTAGCTGTTTGATGTTTTAATTATGTTTAATAATGTTGCTGTTGTCACACGTTTTTGTTTTAGTAATTGTATCTAGGCATGTGGCTGAGCGCCACGGCCTGAATCAATCAATCAGTCTCATGTAGAGTCCTGGCCTTGTTAATATCTAAAACTTAAGCTATTCAAAAATTGGTTCATTTGTTTGATTTCTGGGCGACAGCAAACAGCTCTAATAAGACCAGCAACGATCACGATCTTGCAGTCACATGATTTTCACAAGGACCCAAGCCTAGTTAATAGCTTGCACATAGTTTAAGGAATAAAAGTTTAAAATCGGTTCGATTGGCTATTTATATTTTAATGGGGCTGCAATATTGTGATTGCTGCTGCTCTTCTTAATATAACTGTTGATTGTCGCCCAGAGATCGAACCACTGAGCCGATCTTTTATTTTTATAGCATAGATCAGGGTAGAGTATATAGGTAATTACACTCTTTCTCTACCAGTAGTTAACATATGGATGAAACTACCTATTGATGGAATTTTTCTCCTTCATCTCCCAACTGAATCATTACTATTTGCTAAGGAAAACACATTCTCCCAATTGTGTTAAATTATCCTATTACGCAAAAAGCAATAGTAGAGCCGCTAATACAGATTAATACTAAGAGTGTTCTGTGGAGACAAGAATCCTGAACAGTAATCCTAAGAATAAAGCAACTACTAATTTTGCTGGAGCAGTCTGATAATTTAAAGGCCAATTACATCCAATTTGACATGCATGTCTTACTTTTGGATCACTTACACAATAACTGAAGACAAGAATCGCGATACGAATACGTTGCGTTCGTCCAATACAACAGTTTAATTACTGCATCACCAAAACACGTGATGGGTATACCGCCATTGTTATGCACGGAACAACCAAAATTAATTCAGACAGATGGAGCTGGTCTGTTTCGACTCAGCTGACATATGGAGCCGCTGTTCTGTGGATAGCTGTTCTGAGATAGCTGTGTTGGCTGTGAATAGCTCAAGCGTCTGATGGCCTTAGCTGGCCACTAATGTCATGCTGTTCGTTTACCAGTTATTTAAAGAAAAAAACGGGCGGCCGGGGGGCGAACATGGACTTGTCTTCGAATCTTCTCGAGCGAAATAACTTCATTTGAGAATGAAGATTTTTTTTCGTGCAGCTGCTTCTTGGCAACAAACACATTCGGCTTGTGTCTGGGTCCAGCTCCAACACATCCACGAATTTGGGTGGCAAATATCTATCGGCAGTGCCCTCTTGCGAACTAGAAAAAATCTTCATTCTCAAATGAAGTTATTTGGCTCGAGTAGATTCGAAGATAAGTCCATGTCCGACACCCCCCTCCCTTGTTTTTTCTTTACATAACTGGTAAACGAACAGCATGACAGTAGTGGCCAGCTAAGGCCATCAGACACTTGCGCTACTCACAGCCAGCACAGCTATCACATAGGCTTCCCACAGAACAGCGGTTCCATCTGTCAGCTGAGTCGAAACAGAACAGCTCCATCTATTGGCATTAATTTCGGTTGGATTTGGATTTATTCAGAGCCTACATACTCCAAGTCATGCGCACTACTTAACCTAACTTATATCTACTACAATTGTATGCCAAAGAGCCAAGTCAAGTGAAGTCATATTCCCCAAACAGATCCGAGTTGACAATGCGCGATGACACAATGGCACTACTAACACCCACACAGTCATGCAAACATCAACTCGCACAACACACATACACCCCAGGGGTACATAAACTACAACTAAACCCACCTTCCAGTTGCGATGCAATAACTCGCTACAGCACGCAGACGACGAAGAGGCAGCCGAGAGAATGGGAGAATGCCAAGAGCCGACTGAAGATCAGTCGAAAGGACATGGGGCAGGAGCAACTTACACCGTAGGACGTGAAACTGCTGGCATTTAAACAGAAAGTAGAACGGTGTTTCCTCAACACCGCAAGCGCAAACCGAGACAGCAGACAAACCAAGCCAGAATGCATGCGCCGTCAGAGTGTGAGTAAGACAACGTATACAAGACACGAGGACATGCAGTGGAAGCATGAATCTGAAACAGCGAGCGACCACTCACACAGGACACCCACTCCTGCTCCCAAAGACCATGCACCCCAGCAGTAAGAACAGGATGCAATTCACAGGGTGAAACTGTAACAGTGACAGGGTGAGTGCGTTTTGCAAAACGCCCGCATTTCCACTGTGCACAGGACCCAAGACACAATAACATGCCCCCCTCTCCTGCACATTATACAACTTCCAGGCTATATCCAACAAAAGTGGACGACGTACAACGCGGCTGCTAATCGTTTGACGTAGGAAGGCAATGCTGATAGCGGAATCCTTCCAAAAAACAAAATTTGCTAGCGACAAAAAAAATTATAATAAAACATTTGGTGCTTTAGCACACAGGCCTGAAATGGATCTGGGGTCACTAATAATAATTAGCCTAAGGTTGTTAAGCAACCAAAAATAAAAACAAGATGTACTAAACTAAGCAAGAGAGTAGTAAAGTTAAAACTAACAGAACAATGTTCTGGGGTCAGTTAAAAAAGATAAAATAAATATAATTTAGAAACATGGCAACAATATTAGTAAAACCAGCCAATATGGCACTAACAAAAGTTAAAACACTGAAAAACTACATAAAATCAGACAGGTACTTAGACAAATCTACAGTCTGCAATTTCGTTTTGAAAGAATGTTACGAGGCTGCTGTCACCAACTCGCCAGGTAGATCATTCGACACCTTGACAACCCTTTTAACAATAAAGTGCTTCCGGCATTCGTTGTGGAACGCTCCAGCAACAAGTGTTAGAGAATGACCACGTGTACGTTTATTAGCACGGAGTTCGAAATATCTTCAGAAGTCAACATCTACCACACCATGCAGTAATGAATACGTAATGTACTAATCAGCCTTCAGACGGCGTAATTCGAGTGAATTAATTCAAGCCTCCTGCCATAGCAAAACTCTTTTAAACCACAAAGTGACTTGGTGAAGCGACGCTGTACAGATTCAATTTGGTTTATATCGCCCTTCAAGTAAGGCGACCAAACAGCACTTGCATACTCAAGAATAGGCCTGACATACACCTTAAAAGCCCACACAAGTGTATCGAAATCTCCGGTGGTAAACACCTTTTTAATCCATGCAGAGCGCTGGCTAGCCATCTTTGCGACATGGTTACAGTGAGTACTCACTTACAAATCGGATATAAACCAACGCCAAGATTTTTAACAGTTTCTGTGTGTGGTAAAACAAAAACTGGAGAAAGTCGATAATCCCATTTAAAATTAGGTTTTCCAATATGTAGTATGCTACATTTCTTAAGGGCAATTGGCAATTGCCACGAGGAAGACCAGGTTAAAAGCTCTGTAGTTGCAGTTACTAACCCGAAATAAGAGTCATTGTCAATAATTTGACTGTGTCATCCGCAAATTTGCTCAGGGATGTATTTTGCGAATTTAAATGTAAATCGTTAAGAAAAATAATAAAGAGGAGAGGACCTAATACACTTCCCTGTGGTACACCGCTAATCACCTGATGTACATTAGACTTTATGCCACCAACAATAACCCAGTGTGTTCTGTTGGACAAGAAATCAGTTAACCACTCAAGTAATTTTCGCCAAAAGCAATAAAAACTTAATTTTGCCAGGACCTTACTGTGCACCACTGACTTAAAAGCCTTTGCAAAGTCAATGAGTATAACATCAGTTGGTACACCACAGTCATCCGTTCCAGTCATCCAGCATGGATAACAGTTGTAGACTAGTGGACCACCTTGGAATTGGAATGAACCCAAATTGGTCACTTGACAAAAGATTGTTTTCTAAAATAAAAGAAAGCATTTGCTTTCTGATAATACGTTCCATTACTTTGCATGGTACGCAGGTCAGTGCAATCGGTCTGTAATTTAATGGATTCGATTTATCACTTTTTTTTAAAAATTGGTGTAACATCTGCTGATTTCCAAGCAAGCGGCAATCTACCTGTCCAAATGAATGCTCAAAAATTATAGATACCACTGTACAAACTTCCAACCTGACCTCGCGGTAGAAGAAGGCAGAAAAACCATCAGGTCCAACACTACGGCTACGTTTCATGAAAGATAAGGCATTTAAGACGTTCAGATAAGAGAAACTTGGTGTAAGACACTCAGGCATAACTGCAACTACAGTAATATGTGGAAGAATCTGGTTGTCTGTTATGCAGTTGCTGACAAAAGTATCATTTAGTATATTAGCCTTATCGACATCGTCCAAAATGTAATCATCATATCGTCGAAAAGGCGGGATTGATTTTGAACTTCCAATCTTACTCCTTACAAATCTGAAAAGCGCTCACATATTTCCTTCTTTTAAGACAGCATGTTCAGCATCACGATCTAGATTTCGTGCAAGGCAAGCATATTCCAACTGGCATTTTTTGTATTTATCCCGGACAGCATCAGTTCGAGTATTCTTAAAAAGTTTCCAAGTCAAGTACAACATCTAAAGCTACAGAAATAGCCGTTAGTTCACTCATAAAAATAGATGGTAGTGCCGGACGGAAGCGACGCAAACTGTTCTTTAGGCCTTGGATCACTACACCTATCCCACCGTCCCAACTTTCCGTGTGAAACGAGGCATCACAAAATGTATCCACCGTCAAGGGGTGGGGTGCCGCAGAGAAAACTTTATCGACGTAAGGACACCATGTCCAAGGGCTGGGAGCTTGCACCCAATAATGAGAGGGGAATCGTGCGAGGCACCAGTCCAGGAATCGAGACACGCCAACACCAGTAGAGCCAAGGCACATGCGGGCGTACCTAATGATAGAGCGGTAATCCAGCAATATCCTGGTAACCAGATAGTCACCACCACGACTCATATTGCGAAGGCAGGCACACACCAGCAATTCAATGGCCCTAAACCTGATCGGTAACTCACCAGCCTCAACATGCAGAGCCAAAAACGGTGTGGATGGCAAGCAACCTGTTACAACACGCAGATCTTCATTCACTGATACCTGCACAGAGTCAATGGCCCTCTTTGAGTTCACAACAAAAGGGAGATGAAAATCGATACTCAATCGCACGTACGTGCTATAGAAAGATCTCAAGAGGCCACTCGTAGCCACGGACTGATTGTAAGTTAACATCTTAAGAGCCCTAAGCTAGCCAGAGACGCTCCATCTTACTTTGACAGCATCACCCAACCAAGGCAGTTGAGCATCAAGTAGAACCCCCAAATAACGAACCTCAGTAGTAGTGGTTACATTCAACCCGCAAACGTTGAAGGATGTACTGACCACCGGGCCACGAGAGAATAAATTAGCCTCAGTCTTGTCTAACATCAGGGCCAGGCCCCGTGCAGCAAGAAGGTAGCTTACAAACCCAACAACACGCTCCAAAGCAGCAGTCAAAATTGCTATGTCATCAACAACCCAAACCGCTACATCATTCGCATAAGCCACAATGACAGCTACCTTGTGGGAGACCACTGTCAGTCGTCTTTACATCCGATCAGAAACCTCCCACTCTCGTAGCAAAACGGCGTCGCCCAAGAGTAGCCATAACAACACTAGTAAGCACCCAACCTACACCTAGAGACTGGAGGGAATGTTCTACCCACTTTGTCATTACCATGTCGTAGGCAGCACGAATGTCCAAAAAGACCCCCAACACAATTTTACCCTGTACCCAGGCTCCGTGAGCACTAGATTCAAGGAACAGAATTGCATCCTGTGAACTACGCTCAGCGTGGTACCGAAATTGCAGGCTCGACAATTTGCCAGAATAATCTATAGTCCAAGACAATCTGCGAACCGAAATTCTCTCATAAAGCTTCCTCACACATAACAGCAAAGCTATCGGTCGATAGCTTGTTACCGAAGAGCGTGGCTTACCATGCTTTGCAACACGAGACAAAATAGTAAAGAGCCAAGTATAGGGACAATCCCAGAATCAAAGACGGTCTGATAGAAAGCCATTAATTCCTGATTAGCTGCCAAAGATGTGGCTTTCAAGAGAGAGTGCGTGATCCCATCAATGCCTGCTGCACTGCCATCACAACACTTAGAAAGTGCGGCAGCCACTCAGACAATATGGTCAGAGGACAATCAGAAGGCCCCATTTTCTAGTCAGGTAGTGGAGCGCAAGCACATGCACCCATTGGCAAACTCTAAATCTCAGAAAAGCGATCATTAATAGCATCGGCCATCGCTCGACCACGTTAGACCTGACCCTGCAAGGGGCCGAAGATCCAAGAGGTACTGACCATGGCATTCTGGGGACGGGGGAGACCCCAGATGACAGAGGGTGAACAACCAGCCTTAATACGTTGGCAGAAATGGGATCCAAAGGATGCTTTCTCATGTTTTAAAATAGAACGCGATTAATTTGACACTCCCTGGAAGACAAACCAACGATGGGAACCGTTACCAACGCCTAAAAGCTTGCCTGCGGTCATGCACTGCAACAGTTCAGATCTGCGTCCACCACACTGGCTGGACCTTCTTCCGTGCACGGGTGCATCACTGCGAGCACCATTTTCTTACCCACTGTGCCAAAGAGCCATTGTCACCAATAGGACCCCGGACATACTGCCTATGCACATCAGGCTCAGCACCCTTGGTGAATAAAAGAATGGGAAAGTGGTCGCTCCCCCCCACTTAATATTCTAAAGGAATACACGCACAACGAAACGACATGTATGCCGGCTAGTAAACGGAATGTCCTGGGTTCGAGTCCCAGTCGGGGCCGTAGTCTTTTCTTTCTTTCTCAGACTAGTGTATTGTGTATCCTCACAAGGCCAGTCTTTAATGCAGACTGCTTGCTTCATTTACCCTTTACCTTGTGATTTCTTTCTTTATGTATGCCATCAGTGTTGTACTAAGACGTTTGAATGAAGTTCTAGCTTGTTTTGGGGGGATGGTGGAGCTTCTTTTACATGTATTGGTGCGACCATGATGGCTTACGGGTGTTTTTCTTGTTTCTATTCCGTGAGGACATTAAGTTTTATTAAAGGCTTACATCCGTATTTTGTTTACTTAATCAGAATTTAATACCTTACCAATTTAAATATTGCTTAGAACATGTGTCTTTACCACCTTTTTCTTCTTTTACTAATAATTGTTGAGAATGTTCATGGTGGCCGAAACATTTCAACAATGTTTCAAAATGGTAATGTCACGAACAAATTGGCATTAAAGCATCTGTTCCGACTTTGCTTTTGAATCATTTTTGGAATGAGCCATTGCCCTTCGAGAATACGTTATTCACGTATCTAACAACCTTTTCCCTGAATACAGGTGCTAAAGTGGGCGCTAAAGTGGCAAAGCTGGGTGCTGCAGTGGCAAAGCAGTTTGTTACCACTCGACAACCACCAAATCCTAATTGGTTAATTGGGTAAATAAATTGGGTAAATAAAACGAATAAAATCCAAACTCCCAAGAAGGCCGTGGATAGCGAAGAAAGTCAGCCATACCATTGATGTACCCATTGACATTTCTGTTAAAAAAAAAACACGTGAGTCTTCTTCTATGATATAAAAATTGTGTTGGTAAATTTTTTTTTTGTTTTCTTCTTCCAAATTTTCAGCCAGTAGTAAATCGGCAAATTGGTTATGCAGCCTCGTTCGAATCCGGTTGAGCGTTTCTGAATGATGTTTATTTCACAGGAGAAGATCAAGCCGGACTAAATAAAAATGATCATCATTGTTGAACTAGAAATAGGGGCTAAACAGTCATCCTAACCTATCACAGAACTGGAATCTACCACCCAGTCAGAACGATGGTCAAACAATCCTAACCTATCACAGAACTGGAATCTACCACCCAGTCAAAACGAGGGTCAAACAATCCTAACCTATCACAGAACTGGAATCTACCACCCAGTCAGAACGAGGGTCAAACAATCCTAACCTATCACAGAACTAGAATCTACCACCCATTCAGAACGAGGGTCAAACAATCCTAACCCATCACAGAACTGGAATCTACCACCCAGTCAGAACGAGGGTCAAACAGTGTGACTGATCCTCCAGTGCAGTTATAGAGGAAAGAGGCTGCAGTCATGAAGAAGCAGATAAACGTTTAACTGGAGATACAAATTGACAACAGGCTGGCTGTCAAGAGAATGGATTATGACTAAAGTTTCGAAAATATGCATTTAAGAACCTGCTTTGGTTAAAAAGTAGGGTTGTTTTATAACTCCTTTAGGAGGCATAGTAATAAACTTTTGTAAGAAATTGTTAAGGGGATTGAGGCTTTATGGCACATCGACTGCTGTGTCATTAATAGTTAAGGATCACAGGTAATGTTTATCTACCGAACTTACAAAATAGTTTGCGAATAATAACTAATTATAACTTATTATACAGTTAGTAGGTAGTTGGCTAAATATTTATTCAGTAGTGAAAATGAATCTGGAGAATTAGGTGAATCTTATTAAATGAGTATAAACAAAGAGAAAAAGTGTAGGCGCAATTACCCTTTGTTTATGAACTAAACCTTACGAAAAATGCATGCTGCAATGATCATTTGCTTTATGGTGTGGAATTGTCCGTCTTTGTGTAAGTGTTGCAACAAGAAATATCCTCAAGCGAAGCGAGACGCAGCCAAATGAACGAGCGTCAGCGAGCGCCTCGGCTATAGTGTCCGCAGCTTATCTTGAGTTCTCACCAGAACGAACACAGGTAATCGATTGTATGTTTTCGATAGCAGAGCACCTTGTTGATATCCTAGTTGGTTGCAAAAACAATGGCGGCCGTCGACTAAAGCCGCTCCCTCCAGGAAGATTTAGCCGCTCATAAAATACATGTAGGACTCAAGATACGCTGTGCGCGCAATAGTCATCATTAAAAAGATACCGTTTATGCTTGATTGGTTGTAAGGGAATGTTCATCTTTTCCTCCGAAAGTAGAAGGCTACAAATATGAGAAGTTTGTCGAAAGAAAGCAAACAATGAGTTAGATGTTTTGTTTATTGAAAATGTAGGTCTAGTGAATGCTTTACGGATGGGAAAAATTCCCAATGCATGGGATTATGCGATCTGGTGGCAAACTGAATACAGGAGTGAGTTTATAGAAGATCAGTAAGAGTTATCGTCCACCCCTATTTAAAATTAAAATTGAACTAAATTAAATTAACTTGTCGATCGAACAAACGTGCATTCTGCCAGGGTTCTCCAAATCTTAATCTGTAATCAAACTCATACTGCCAACAAAGTTCGTTAGGAGGTATTTGATTAGGCACTATCATCCTGCCACAACTGCTACCAGGAGAACTCCAAGTGGTGTTATATTTGCTGCTGCCCACAAAATTTATAATTGCCACTATATTCTTGAACTAAAACAAAATCTAGAATGGCCAGGGCAAGTGTAATATGAAATCCAGTTTTTAATGCGATTGTTGGTTCATCAGTCTTCCTACTTTACTTTTTCAAGTCAATCAGTGCTTCAGATAATTTGTAATTAAAACAACCTGAAAATGAAATCTTGAATAAAATTCACATCGAGACTATAATGCAGTGTAAACCGGCATGCAATCTTTAACATTCTGAAGGCCTCGAAGTCATAGAGACGAAATACAATTTTATCTGTTTGGGAATGGCTTCACTGAATAATTTCGTTTCACTTTAGGCTTATATCCCAAAAATATTTATTTGCTGTTTAAAAAAATAGGTGACGGAGCTGCTGGAACGATATAATATTGAATTAAAACGGAAACCACATATCCAACCAGTTTTACATCACATCCGGTATCACTGAATCAATGATTTTTTTTGCAGTACACCCAACTTACGTCCTGCTTACTTGTATGATATTTCTCCGACAAGATGACATCACACAGATGATCTAGACACACGCTAGTGTGTCGCGTCAAGTTAGGCAACAATCATCACAACAAACATCACGTCAATTCAATTGTCGAGGTTGAAAACCATTGTACCGCGGCGCCATAGCGTCAGTGTCTTATATCTTGAAGCACAGTTGGGCACATTTCAGGTATTAGGGAAAAATAATAATACGGTACGAAAGCTCAAATTGTGTTGATATCAAGAGCAATGACCAACCTGACAAAAATTAACTCGTGTAGAAATGCCAGCTAAGCTGCTTTCAATGCAAAATCTGACCTCAATAACGTTGAAAATGTGTTTCTAGCTAATTCTAGTCCGCTCATCACCATGTTAATTTCCATAGGGTGATTATTCATCGATCCCGAGATAACGGGAAGGTTTCTAGCTATGAAATTGGACGAATGGATGCAGTACAATACGAACTGCGTACCTTTTATGGTTTGGAGCCAAGGGGTGTAACGAGGGTAGCGTGGGATGGTGCATAAGTACGAAAATATTGTTATAACCATTGTTAGTATTGTCGGCATCGTCTCTCATTGGACAGCCAAAGTTCGGACAATGACAACGTGTATACTGACGTGCGTGCCTAGACACACACTAGTGTAGCACGAGAAATCTAAACAACGTTGCCAAAGAAATTGTATTCACGTCCAATTCATGAAAGATAAACCAACTCTAAAAACAAATCAAAATAAACAAAGCCAAAAACTGGAGAAGAGGCCACCAAGTTGAGAGTGGTTCGGCCCTTCAAAGGTTTGATATCAACACACCAAATCTAACGAAATAAAGCAAATTACAACAAAATTAAAACCAAATCAAAACCCTATAAAGAGGTGACCAAGTTGATAATGGTTCGGCCTATAGGCAAAAGGTAGTAGCAAATTGTGGAAAACCTATTTCTTGTTGACGTGCCACTTTACTACACATCTGCACGTTAGTGGAGTTGTCTAATACACAATTTAAAAAAAATGGACTAATATCATATCAAAAAACCAAGTAAAAGGGGCCGCCAATTTCCGAATGGTTCGGCCCTTCAAAGGAGTGATATCAACACACAAAAACATTCGCCAACTTAATCGCACCGAATAATACTTTTGACGTTAAATGAAAACTTGAACATTGGTACCCAAAGTAGCAATGTTCTAGTTTTCATTTACCCTTCGAACTATTAAGGGGTGCGATTAACTTTGCGAATGTTTTGGTGTCTTGATATCACTCCTTTTAAGGGCCTAACCATTCGGAACTTGGCGGCCCCTTTTACCAGTTTTGGTTTTTGATATGATTAGTAATACCGTGCGAAATTTTAACACCCTAGCCAAGCGATGACAGTACTTGATAACAGTTGACGACAGTTGACGACAGTCTTCAACTATTTAAAGAGCAACTATTATTAACACACACGCTAATGTTTCACCCGTCATGATTTAACGACAACATTAACATCAGTCCTGCCAAGATTCAACGACAACATTAATGTCCATCGTATCCCAATAAAATATGCATTTTACAGCTAAGACAGTTTAGATTTCTACAGGCATCTGAGGAAAAATAACAATGCGACAGAAAAGGCTAAAACTACCTAAGATGGGGAGACTTTGGTCGCCTGGCAACATAAAAGTCATTTTTAATGGCACAGCTTAACGTTTTATTGTTGAAGAAATGTGTTAACAACGTTGATACTTGCCTAACTAATAGCTACTAACTAAGTAATTTCACGAAAATAGATTCTTCCATGGGTGTATAAATCTAAAATTTTACACAGAGCTATAGTTTAAAAGTGGGTAGTTATCCAGTTGCTGTTTAGGGGTTAGGGTCAGTAAAAATCAAGTAACCTTTCAATCTCAGTACTATTTAAAGGGGGGGGGGGTACAGCATTACACGTCAATACTACAATAGTGAACAACGTATTTTGTTTGCAACAAAGAATACGAAGACATGGACACACAACATGACAACAATAACAGCACGAAAGTAAATTGTTTCTTTCCCGTCTACATTAAATATATCGTAAGGAGCACAACAATTTAGGGACATGAGAAACGTGTAACGGTGCAATGTCGACAATACCAGCGCATGAAATTCATCATTACTGCCGAGCAAATAATGTTGCAAGCCGGCATAAAGTTGATTCGTCGTTGAGAACCAAAATGAAACTATCCCGACTTCCGCTTAAAGGGGGATTGCCACCAATTGATCTATAGCTGCAGGATCTATAGCTATTTACCGATGTCTACTTCTTTCTAGCCCTTACTTTCAATAAGGGAAACACACAAATGAAACAAACAAGCCACGTGTCTCTTTAATTACTGATTGTAAAGGGTTCGTGCGTGTACGTGCACCCGGAAGCAAGGGGTAAACTCAAAGCTACCTGGATGTAAAACCAGAGTTAGAGTTTCGACGCGTCGTCTAGTTAGCCACCGATTCTGCCACCAGTCGCGCTACTTACACCCCAACAATGAATTGCTCTAGCATGCGGACTGAACTGTGAAAGGTACGTGAGACACGCGATACGCAGATTTTAAACTTAAAACACCGCATTGACACCAAATTATTAAAGTTTAACAACAAAGGTTTCATGCTACGTACCTCTTTGTTCACTCGACGACAAAAAAAAAGGCTCCGGAGGTTTAATTTCATGAATTTCAAGCAGAGCAACAACCAAGGTACGTGTGTGTTGTACTGTATGATACGCTACGGCTTTTTCAATTCTCATTAAAAATGTGTTAAACGATCCTTTGACGTAGCAGTAAATCGTCCGAAGACTTCAAGAATAGTCACCATTACCGTAAAATAATGTTCGTTTAGCGCTGCAACACCAGTAAATCCAATAATGAGAAGATATCACGTTTTTGTGTATCCCGCTAACACTAATCAATGCTACAATTGGGCTTTTTCGTTCTTCGTGCTTTCAGTTCCGCGCAACGCTTGGACGACGTTTCTAGCATGCTACGTGAAACCGAGCGTTAAGTCTTTTAAATATAGGTAGTCTTGGTAAAGTTAAGCCTAATGTAACAACGGACGCTTTTAATATATATATGTATAAAACGACCGTTTTGAAACGCAGGATTTGAGCCACGTATCACGTGACTGGGCTAGACCACTCAGACGGAAACATCCAGTAATCTCGTTCGTCAGTGGTTAACTCCTGATGACGTCACGGCAAACAGCCGTGGCTCGCGGTATAGATGGGCGTCATCTAGTGACTGTGATATCGTTAACCTTGATTGCTTCCTCCCTATAGGGCCCGTGGAAGCAGGAACTTTACACTCAATAATTTAGGAGATACTCGGCTTGGTAGTTGTGTGAAAAGAAATTTCTTTGCACATTCGTTCGCTTGTTGAAATCAAGTGCTACATAGAACTAAATAATGGTAGACGGCGCTAAATACTAACAGCGTGTCATTCGGTGACTAGGCGTGTTTAAATCTTACAGTTTGCAACAAACATAGCTAATTTTGAGTACTCAATGTTTCAAAATTGGGTGGTTGACGGGATTAAGTAAATTAACCTCTTCATTAAAAAGAAGCAGTGTGCTTGCTTGCATGGTTGTCCATCTACTCCTCTGGAAGTAGAAGAGTTCAAATATGAGAAATACGTCGGAAGAGAGCAAATCCTGGTGTTTAATCCGGATGCTTAATAGAGCAGCGTCAAGTGACGTCATATTGCTACAAGAGTGATACTTGCAAGGTGCACTAGATTGAAATGGTGGGTTAAACAACGGCACTTCTAGTCAAGCCAGTGCTTTGAGAGTGGATTTCGTAGGCTTAAAAAACCGTTGTTTTCTCCAATCCCTTATGCTGCTTGGGTTGTAATTGGAAAATAAAGGTTCCACTTGCTTAAAAATATCAGCAACTGCCAACAAATCGACAAAAATCCCGCGTTTTAGGCCTAAGAAATCCAGTCTAATACCATTGGCTTCAGTAAGACTCTCTTCTTTTCCCCTACCAGTGCACCTTGCAGCTAACCCAGTAACTGGCTCCACCATAGAGTTATATACAATAATACTACGTCGTGTCACTGCCCTATAGGTCTGCTTTTATCTTCTGATAACGCGTCTATAACCGAGATATTAGTGAAAAAGTTTCCCTTGCATCAATCAGTAATCCATCTCTCTTGATGTTTTGAATGTTAAAAAAATAATAATAATAATCTAGAGGCGCGCTAGCGCTTCTCCCAATCAAGTTTGGATTGTTGGATTCATGACATCTCATTATTGGCGCCTGATTATTGTTGTTCAATTATTGTTGTTCATTATCAGTGTTTGGGCGAAAGCTAGCAACTGCTTCTCTTACCCGAGACATTAAACCCGCGTTTTTTTTGGGATTAAATACTAAATAATTACAAACAAAAACGTCACGCGTGCCGTAAAAAAGGGGTTATATGATTGAATTTTCACTTGTTAAAATGTACACGGATAAAAATTGATGATTTTCAATTGAAATAATCAAATGTGCAATTGAGAAAATTGCAACTGTTTAAGTGCTGTTGTGCTTTTCGTTTTAAGTATATTAATATAAATATATTATTAAAAAATTAATCGCTAAAAAATACCATATGTCAGATTAGTAGTACATTAAAATAATTTTAATTGTACGCCAGAACTGGCTGATCAAGTTTTACTTGTTTTAATCTAACAATAAATATTTAAACGGGTTGCATTTACGAGTGGTGCTAAGTATAACGCATATAGTTCTGTATTCGAGAAGCTCTGCTAAACGGCCGCTTAAGCTGCAGTTTCTTCTGTGGTACACGTTTCTGGAATACGGTTTGAATCGAACACAGAATAGGTTCTTGAACTTCGGATGTTGCCCATGCACGAGTATGTCAATTTCCGAAGGTATTGTCGCTATTGCCATGGTTACCATGGTAACGATGCCGCAATTTTTTCATTTCAAGTTTCGCCTCCTACGACCACGTCACATGTGCTGCCTGCTGGTGCCGTTGATGAAAGCAAGTATTATTTTATCCCACGTTTTTAGAAAGCGACACTACCTACCTATCCACCCGGGTAGGGAGCCATAAGTAAATTTGACCAACTGTTCACTTGTTGTTGTTTCTTGTTCTATCGCCGTGTCAGAAAAAAACTACTGCACCTGCCTAAATCTGCCTAAATCTGTATCTATAGTGTCCGCGGCCTATCTTAAGTTCGCCATGGAACGAACACAGATAATCGATTGTACGTTTTTGGTAGCAGAGTGCCTTGTTGATATCCAAAATGGTTACAAAAACAATGGCGGCCATCGACTAAAGTCGCTCCCTCCAGGAAGACGTAGTCGCTCATAAAATACTTGCAGGACTCAAGATATGCCGTGCACACAATAGTTCTAAGTCAGAAATTTCGTTCTCCTTCATCCTCAGAGAGACCATTTCTTTTTAATTGGTAGAGCCGTTCCATTGTTACATGACCCTGAAAGATCAATTTTTATTGTTTTTCATTATTTTAAACATTGTAATTAGGGACAAATGCAACTAAGCAAACGCCAGCTGAAAGGCATAGACAGAAGAACAAAGAAATACTAACAATGATGGAAGGTAGCAATTACTCCAATGCACGTTGAGAAAACGTAAAAAAAGCTACAAAAATTATAATCAAAAACGTCAAGTGTGTCGTACAAAATTTATTAAATGATTGAAGTTTCAATTTACTTGTTAAATGTAAACGGATAGAAATTGCATCTGTTTAACTGCTGTGGTGCCTTAAGCATATGTTTAATTCGTAAAGCACAACAGCAGTTAAACAGATGCAATTTTCTCAATTAAGCGCTTGATTATTTTAAAAAAATCATAAATTTTTATCCTTGTACATTTTATCAAATAAAGTGAAGCTTCAATCACATAACCCTTTTTTTATGGCACACTTGACGTTTTTGTTTGGAATTCAATTTGCGACACAAGAAAATATGGCACGCGAAGTAAAAAATATTATATTCCAAAATGTTTCAATAATTGGCGGAGAGGAGCGAGCGTAGCGTAGCCTATAATGGACACTGGATTTCAAAGCTGTTGGTTGGTTGCATTTTTGTAGTCTGAGTCGAGCCAAAACTAAAGGCCAGATTGCCATGAAATCTGTCACGTTGCTAGCTAACCTCAAAAGCATTGCAGATCTCGAATTTGCCGTACATTGATCAATTATAAATGATTACGACTTTTCTAATTTATCGATCTAACACTCGCCATTGTAAATTTGGAATCGTGTATAGTTAAGGAATTTCAGCAAAGCATACACTGTCCTGCTTGTAATCAAGTGTACCTTTAAAAACTGTCAAAATAAATCATCGTTGCTTCCTTATAGCTAAAAATCTTTTTCGACCGAACTCAACCGTTTTAACCATTAGAGAAATGGAAAACACAAAATGATTCGTTAACGACTTGCATTCGTTTCATGTGCAAAACAATGCTTGGAGGAATTCACCCAACATGGCGATCAAACCTGGTGTTTGCACTATCAACGGGAATCGCAAATGTGAAACGTAAAATCGGCGAAACATCGGGGAACTCTTTATACAGAACTAAAGCACACAGCAGACGATGTGTTAACACCGCAACACGGAACAATACGATGGCTTCGCATAATAATTTCAAGATTCCTTGGTTGCTATGGAAACTGCGGATTTTAAGCCTATCCACAGGTCCGTGGGCAACCTGTGAGCGGCGCTATTCTCGAATAAACTCTCAATCCAGCGTTGCAAGAAAGAATAGGTTTAACCTCGAACGCAATAGTCCTCATTTATCTGCTGGTATCTGTTAAAATTAGGCCTAAAACTTATGAACGCTTTAGAATTATTTAAATACCATCTTCACACAATTGTGACAATTCCAACTTTAAAAAAATTAGCGTTAGCAGACGAAGTACTATGTGCCAGAGGTGTGCGCTTCAACGTTGTCGTAGGAGGCGGCATAGTAAGCCGCGGACGGCCACCGATCTATTGAATCTTTTGATTATTGTGAAGCACTCTCGTTAATGATGGTAGTTTGGCTTTTAGTTTAATGCTTTTTAATTAAAATTTTAATTCTAGGAAAGCTACTCTGCAATAATTATAAACAATGCAGGTATTATTGGCGGCGGTGCGCTCTTTGTTCGCTTAACCATGGCGGCTAACGTGGAATTTTGACTACAGATAGCGGCGGTGGTAGAAAAGGCTGCAAATAACACAGAAACTGAATGTGGGAGCAAACGAAAGCGTCTTAAAATTAATATGAAACGTAGCTTAGGCCTACCTAAAAAAATACAAAGATGTGAAAAAGCTCAGCTAAGAAATTTACATCAAACGGCAAAAAGCTCAAACGTATAGCCGACCAAGTATTGCACCCAGATTTTTTAGAACATTATTAAGTATTGCAGTCATTAAAATGAGAGTAAGTACAAATTTTAAATAAACTTTTACCCGCCTACAATGGGCCCAAAGCCTTTTTCCTAGTATTTATAAGGAGAAGTTTTCAGAAATATATCAGGTTAAATCGCTTGCAAACTATTTAGCCAAACACCACCAACAGGGTATGTGTGTTTGCATTAAGGTCACAGCCGTGACCAGGACTCCAAATAGTCCTGATCACGGTTGTGACCTAAATATCGGGTTCAGCGAGTTATCTTTATGCCAGTGGAGAAAGTGGCCATAGCGGTAATGGCGCTATGCAAGTAATCTGGGAGCGAACTGTGTAGCCGGTTCGAATCCGCGTCATGCCACTCCGACAAAACGTAAGTGCATAAAGGTGGCTTACTGAACTACGTTATTTCTAGTGTATAATTTTCTCTAATGGCTTATTTTCGATTTTCCCTCAAGCACTGCCTGAAAATACGCAAGCTTGCGGAAAGTAGTTCCATGGGTGCACTACATAATTAGAGAAGAATACCTTCTACAAACACTTTTAAAAGGCAATACATTAAGTTTCAGATAGTGCCCCCCCCCCCCCCCCCCCCCCCCCCCCCCCCCCCCCCCCCCCCCCC
>JAHWFP010112519.1:32844-44582 GCA_023313725.1 Lithobius niger
GGCTTTAAGTTTTTTAAGGCTTACATCCGTATTTTATACGCTTAAGCGTTTTTTAATACTAATATCCATTTTTTTCTTGTCTCGTCAAGAATAACACAGAAAAGAATATTGTAATCACTTTAAATTAACTGTTATAAGAAATCCTATTTAATACTCAATTTTAAGAGCTATAAAATTTGAAAATTGGTTCTTTAGTTCGATCTCTACGAGAGAGCAAATTTCCCGAAGAAGAACAGCAACAATATTTGTAGTCACATTAAAATAGCGTTCAAAAGGCCATAGGCCTTCATCATACGTATGTTTTATGTTGTAAAATTGAAAATCGATTTTCAGGATTAGTACAGCTGTTACGGGCCAGAATTTGGGTTAATTGTGAACATCGAGCATTTGAAATTTGGTACACAAGTCAATTCTTAGCTAATAAATCGAGCTAGCTATGGAATCTCTCCAAATATCCCCTAAGGCCCCTACCTGGTACTATGAATTTTGGCTAACAAATTCCAATTCCAATTTCCGATTCCAAATTCCAATTTTGGCCAACAAATGACCAACAAATTCTTGCTGATCGTGCTAAAACGTGAATTGGTACACAAGTCATTCTTAGCAGTATAAATCGAACTAGAATTTGTTGAAATCAACCTCATGGAGAGGACACAGGGAAGCACTGGAGGGTGGGGGGGGGGGGGAATGAGGCTTAATGGCGCGTCGACAGCTTGGTCATTAGCGCCAACCTCAGTCACAGCGCAGTGGTCCGGGTTGCCACTGCACCACACATTACAGAGATATTATTCAAACCCCTAATCTAAATCTTGTCATACATCTGTACCTCCTGCAAAAATTGAAAAACACCGGACAGGAGGACAGACTTATCGCCCAATTGACGCACAATGTCATGCGGAAGATGGAAACGACGACGAAAACCATCAAGATGGCACAATCAACAAGGAAGTGCCGGACCGTAAGTGGACGCCGACACCAATAACATTCAGGAGGGTCAACCCCCCGCAAAAGGAAACAGTGAGTAAGTCGAGTGTGACCAATGCGCAAACGGGCCAACACCACCTCCTCACGGCGGAGGGTGGGTGTATCTCATGGGGTTCCATGTGTAGTTGCATTTCCACTGCTACAATGGATGCGTTTAGTACATTCATCAAGAATTTGTTGGTAATTGATGCTTCATGGGGTGCCCAGGTAGGGGGGATGCTGGGGAGGCTTTGGTGGTATTTCATGGGGATCCATGGCTGGTTCAATTTCTAGTACTAGGAATGATCTGTGTACCAAAATGCATGCTTTCAGTACGATCAACAAGAATTTTTCGGAAATCAACCTAATGGAGCGAGAATAGGGGGAAGCGCTGAGGGGCCTTGGAGGATTTCGGAGAAATTCCATAGCTAGTTTGATTTCTACTGCTAACAATTACTTGTGCACCAGATATCATTCTTTTAGTACTATCTGGAAGAATGTGTTCGTCAGACCTCAAGGAGAAAGCACGGGGTGGGGGGGGGGGGAGATCGTTGTGGTGCCTTGTGGATTATCTCGAGGGGGTTCCATAGATAGTTCAATTTGTACTACTATGAATGACTTGTGTATCGCAATTCCAGCGTTTAGACCGATCTGCAATCATTTGTCGGTCAAGCACCAGAGAGGGGGCACAGGGGAGCGCTATGGGGCCCCTTGGGATATTTCGTGGGGGTTCCATGCTTGGTTTGATTTGTAATGCTATGAATGACTTGAGTGCCGAGTTTCATGCTTTTTGCTCGATCCGCAAGAATTTGTTGGTCAAACCTCAGTGAGGGGGCACAGGGGGTTGCTAGGGTCTCATTGTAGATATTTCATGTGGGTTCCATGGCTGATTCGATTTATGCTGCTAAGAATGACTTGTACACCAAATTTCATGATTTTAGCTTGATCTGTAAGAATTTGTTGCCAAAGCCCCTGGGAGGGGGCACGGGGCAGAGTGTGCGGGAGGGGGGGAAGATGCTGAAGACACTTGGGGGTATTTCATGGGGTCCAAGACTTGTGTACCAAATTTCATGTTTCTAGCTCGATTAATGATTTCTGCCCAGTGCTCTACAATAATAATTGCTCTGCCGTCGAGAATACTGCAGTCACATTAAAATCGTGTTCAAAAGGCCCTGGTTGGTGTTAATACCTACATTTTAAGCTATACGAATTGAAAATCAGTTCATTGGTTCGATCTCTAGGTTAGAGCAAACGTTCTAGTCCATTTGGCTTTCCATGTCAAGAATATTGTAGTTACATTAAAATAGCCTGCAAAAGGCTCTAGGCCTGGTCCATACCTACGTTTTAAGCTATAGAACTTGAAAATCGGTTCAGTGGTTCGGTCTCCAGGTGAGGGCAAAGAGTCACAAAAACAAGAACAAAAAGAACAACAACAAGAAATGGCCATACTGTGGACGCCGAACGGTTCGATTGTTGTCATTAAAATTTGTAATGAAGTGAAATAGTTGCGACACCACCCCAAATACCGAATTTCGTTGGTCTATGTCTATTCTGACCGAGACTATAGGAGTTCAAAGTTTGACGTTTAACATGGAAGTTCATGCTGAGGCTTACATAAGGGCCGCTACCGCGGTCCTTGATACTCATAAACGAAAATTGGGCTTAGTTTCCTCCAATATGGCGGCCAAACGACCATGTTATGAACCACGTTACCAATTGTTTTGAACACTCCTGTAGCAGTGTAATAAGGCCTAGCAGTAAAACGGAGGGTTCATAAAAATTGCAAACCTGACATGAGCTAGCTTCTAGACTATTTCTCCATTCAATATGGAACAGTTTGCTGGACAGTACGCGCCGGCTATCAGTCCTTTAGTAGCCGATTGTTTCAAACTGATGAGCCGTGAACGGCACATACATTTGTTATTGCAAGAGCTTAATGTTTTACGTGAGTAAGGGACTTAGGGTTACTAAAGTTCTCTCTGGATTGCCTAACACATATTTTAACACAGAAAGAAGCAAGAAGGAGATTGACCATTGTTTCTACATATCAGCGAATATTTCGACTTTCGGTAAGAGCAATGCATCTTTGGCCTGGGTCTGTAGGGTAAATGATGAAAAATGAACAATAATACTATATTATAATTGCTCAAAACGAAACGAAACCAACACCTACACACAACTAGCTAAGAAACATTACCTTCAATAGTATGGTAACCGATTGACACTAATGGCTAGAATGGCGTCATTCAACATGCCGCCTGTTTTGCATAATGTTGTTGATAAACCTGCGTACTAGGAATCGAATCTTGTTGTTAATAGCAATGGTTTCTAGTATTCAATTTATTAACATGCAAAAACGGGCGAAATGTTGAATAACATTATTCAATTCATCATCGGCAATAGGTGTCCATGTAACGTTTATTAGCTTGTTACATGTATGTTGCTAGTTCGTTTCGTGTACAACAATATTATAATATACGTAGAATCTTATACCATGCTCGGAGAGTACGGCCTTGCAGGTCGGGCTCCAAAATCAGTACGGACATAAGATTGAAGGGAAAATTGATGACCGGTACGAACGACAATTGTGCTTATCTTATAAGACCTATTTATAAACTTTCATGAGCTTCGATACAGACGTTAAAGTGGGTCATTTCGAATCATCGGGTTGTGGTACGGCCAACTCGAGATCCGTTAGAATCTGGGCTACTATCTGGAGTGTTGGGGCACACCTCATGTACCTCTATCATATCTCTCAAAGATGATCTCTACATACGTAAAGTTATTCCCTCCTCTTTCATCAAACAACAGTCATCTTTGTGGATTGAAAGAAAATAGTGGCTTACAGTGTAGTGATAAATACAACACTACCGTGATGAACTGTAAAGAAGAAAGCTTTTTACCGCGTGATTTTATCTAACTTCCTAAGTATGATCCTGGAATTGTTTATGCTCGTCTTGTAAAAAACAACATACCTCAATTTTAGTTACAATGCATTCGAGATTCTATATGTTCATATGACTTCAATATTACGGATGAAAATACGTAATATTCCATCCTTAGTGAATAAACTTTCCTTTTATTTTTAAAAACTCCTTGGCTTATGTCTTTTTTTTTATATTTGTCGGAAACTGGTTGTGTTGCCATCCGTTATGAAACGGATATTTTCGATTTAAGCAAATATATTTATATAGTGAAGCGATAATCTGGGCATAGTTTTTCTAGCGATGGAATTGCTAATACTTATTTATACAGCAAACAACAGTCATTGTGGGTTGACAAATGAGAGTGGCTTTCAGTGTAGTGATAATCTGAGCATAGTTCTTCTAGAGATGGAATTGCTAATACTTATTTATACAGCAAACAACAGTCATTGTGGGTTGACAAATGAGAGTGGCTTTCAGTGTAGTGATAATCTGAGCATAGTTCTTCTAGAGATGGAATTGATAATACTTATTTGAACAGCAAACAACAGTCATCATTGTGTGTTGACAAAAAAGAGTGGCTTTCAGTGTAGTGATAAATACAATGCTACCTCGCTAAACTGTAAGACGAAAGATTCTGATTTTGGACTGTTTGATCCTGGAAATGGTTAAATTGAAATGAGCGCGAAATTAGACATTTTTGTTCGACCCCTTGACTAAAATTGTCGCCCCGCTGCCGATTCCCCAGCAAAGTGATTCTAGCGTTATCCCTACCTCCATGGTTTGCTTTTTTTTTCCGGTATCTGAATCAACAATAAACCCTCATGCTGCATCCTCGGGAGCATTGTTGCTTCTCGATGGTGCATTGTTGCAATACGAGAACAATTACTATTGGCGACAGGCCGGTTCGTGTGCTGATGAATCCGGGCTGCTATTGAAGAGTGGCGGCTGTGTTGGTGCGTGCTGCTGTCTCCTACTCACTCTGATGGAGGTTGACTGGTGTCTTTGATTGGTTGGGTAACTACTGAGTCTTTGGGTAGCTGTAATCGTTGATTGGTGTAAGAGTTGGTGTTGGCCGTTGTTGGGATCTGGTAAGAAGAGTGAATTCTGTATAAAACGGTTCGGTTGTTAGGTTTACGGTTTAGGATTAAGTTTAGAGTTGAGTGTATGACTAAGGTCCTTAGACTCACGCAAATAAAAATTCAAATTCAAATTCAATTACCATTTTTATGTGAGGGTCTTTAAATAGGGGTCCAGATTTAAAGCATTACTGATATCAGTTGTAAAGATCCCCTAGTTGTGAGGGTGTCTTGAACTTAGATGTAAATCATGCTCAGTTAGAACCTGTTAATTAATTCGGACCCTTCTATGAGAACAGGCGTGACATCATGGCCTTCTGAACGTTTCCGAGCGTTGAGGATTAAAAAATAAAAAAAATATGAAAATCGTAATTTTCTTTCACAGATCTTACAGAGTTATTGTTTTGTCAGGACAGTTACAGATTAATCATTACCAATTGACCCAAGCCTATGTGTCACTCCCAGTTCTCGTATTCAGGTCTGTAGGCTACTTAAGTTTTAATTCATTTTGGCAAATTCACTTTAAACTTTTGGTGCAAAATGATTTTGGAAACGTTGTGGCACAAAACTATTTTAAACAGATATAAACATTTTATTTTTTATATACAAAACACAACAGGTAATTATACAGAAAACGCTTGTTTAAACCAAAAAAAAAAGGATTTAAACACTTATCTAATTTCAACGCCACTTTCCGGACATATCCACACAAAAAAAATATCTTTGCTAAGCTTGTTTTTTCAAGCCCTGTTAACTTTCAGCGTCACCATTATTTGCAAATCCTCTTCAATAAACTTGCTGAAGTGTAATTTTTTTTTCTTTTATTGACAAAATTCTGGCACTCCTAATATTTTCCTGTATGTCAGCTAAAGCTAATGAACTTTTTAATCTCAGGTTATATGCAAATTTAAAACCACATCGTTTCCATTTCTGTTCCAAAATATCAGTCAAAAACCTATAAAATTTCCCTATTATACTCACTCAGCCACAGATATCTTGAACTTGAAATAATTCAATGTGTGATTACGTTGTCATGTCTCTCCTGAAGCCACGGCATCGAACATCTCGGTAGAGCGTTTGTTGGTAGCCCCGTGAGCGCCTATTTGCTGTTAATGAAGCTTTAACGACTACGCGTCGTTACTCGTCGAAAGCTGGGAAGAGAGATAGCGAGTAAGTGCGTAGTGGACAGCTTAGGCGCGTTTCCGCACCGACTCGCCTTTGCATTCTCGCAGCTAGAACTCAATCGCGATGGCAAAGGTGACATTGCCATGGTAACAACGCTAAATGGATTAGCTAAATCCGACATCGTTTGAGTAAATACTTGCAGTCTTATAATCCGTGCCAATAATATAAAGAATTCCTCATGACGAAACAATTTTCCCAAACGCTTCTGAACTCACGTTATTTGCTGTTTTCGTTGCGAGGCGGCAGGCATAAAACCGCCGCCATGTTGGAATTTGAGGTGATTTCTAGCTACTAGCTGCGAGAATGCAAAAGCGAGTGGTTGCATAAACGTGCCCTAATTCTCTCACCTCTCATCTCTGATTGGCTGATCATATTGCCACCCAATAAAATTTATTTTTGACTGCATTTATTCAGTAACAGAAACGGTAATACTTTAAATACTTATTCTTAATCGTAATTAAACTAGAGGAACTTAAATTTATTCCTGACAAAAAATTAAATATAAAAATCGTAAACACTTTATAGGTGTGCGTCACTATAACCTAACAACTATGGTTGCTTCTCACTACACCTTTACCCCAGTCCTCACACCTTTCCGGCGTTCATTTAACACATTGTCCTCAATGTGTGCACACTTGGCACACGTCAGCAATCCATACCTCCAAATTCAGTCTCACACACAAGTCCTAACCAAAATCAAACCACACGCACTTCCGTGTTGAAAGTCCAAACTATAGTGTTCCTGAAAACAAACACCGCATCCTTATATCAAACCAAAAACCATCTACTCAACCTTCCCACTGCGCTCCAATGATTGTATAAACGGTAAAAAAAAATAGCAAAATAAAACTGCATCGAAAATTAGTGTCCAACACTGTAGTCATAGCAGTCAAAGCAAGGCATGCGTATACTCGTTCCTCTCCCGAAAACTTTTAACTAAGCAGTATAGACAGAGAAAAAATTCCAAATGTTTGTTGGAAAAGATAAAACGCCTCAACGTTGTCTGGCCGTTTGCATCGACCATTAAACATTTCATCCATGCCTCAGCGTCTTCCCGAGGATAAAATGTCAACCTACTATTCATTTTAACTCCACCTGGTCAGCTGCTTCTGTCGCCTCAAGCAAACGCCAACGCGCTCCATGTAACGTGAAGAAGACGCTCCTCTCATCTGTCACTCGAGCAACATTTTATCTCACCGCTGATGCGTCGATATGTTTTAATCACATCGTCTCACCAGGGACGTAAAGGTTTGGGTTAGGGGGACCAGCAACTACAAGCTCTCGCGTTCCTTCCAGCCCTAACTAGGTCAGCGCCGTGTTGTATCCCAACATGCCAAGCGGCAAAGAACATCAGCGCATGCGCAAGGATGGTTGCTCGCGCCCACCATATTGAAATTCTCGCTTCGTTTTACTCAGGCAAGTAACACGCAGCGTTCCATCGATTTATTAACTAACAACAGCATTCCGCCTGATTTGAATACTAAAATACATTAAAAAAATCTGTAATAAAACGCTGGGTGCCTGTGTTGAACCTTGTAATCGTCTGTATAAATTTAAACTTGATTACAACTTCGCGATGCTTCCACTGTATTAGGCGCGTTTCTCATTCCAGCAGGTGGGAAGGTAGGGAATCCCCTGGGGGAACTAAGATGGAGGACGATAACCACGATGGATGACGTCAATCGCGTCACAGGCGGCTTGCCCTTGTGCCGAGAGCTGGTTCTGCATCCGCCGCTAGTTGCTGGTCCCCCTAACCCAGACCTTTACGTCCCTGGTCTCACAGTTCTTCCTCTTTCGCCGACTTAACATGAGGAGGGGAGAGAAGGGGCGAGAGGAACGGCGCTTGGCGCGTCCGCCACGTAGTCCGATGTCACCGCAAGTCGAGGGGAGGGGGAAGGGTCAACCCCGTCTGCAGCTAACCCCCTTAAAAGGCATCTCATGCGCCCTCCACACAGCGATCCGGTTTCCTGCTTACTATGTCCACCAACTTTTTTGCGTGTAAAGCTGATAATCACAGTCATTACAACCACTACTCATTTATGTGCAACGTAACGTGACGCTTAACTTGTAACTCGGTATATTACTCGCAAACTCAAATACCGCGAAGCTATCAAAGGCAAAATCGTATTTCTTCCTCATCCAACTCTATAGTCTGTTCCACATTATGTTTGCAGAAAACTGTATGTATGACGCCACGTTTCCTTGCACTACGAATGCAAAAACATGCGAATATTCCACTCGTAGACCCTAACAGTAACTGCGTAGAGTCTACAAGTATGATTGCGACATGTTTTTGCCCTCGTAGTGCAAGGAACGGTGGCGTCATACAGTCAGTTTCCTGCAAACATAATGTGGAACAGACTATAGTCTTGCATCCTTCCTCGCAAACGGCGTGCTGAACAGGGTGACCAACAATCCGTATCCCGCGTAGAATTCAGATCACTCCTGAGAAGTGATGTGAGGGTCAACACAGTCCGATGATTCCACATTCACACGATGTGTCGCTGCACAACTAATGTTCGTCACGACAGAAAACACATCAAACGCCAATAAAAAACGTTCATTATCGACGAGAGTGAGTCATCAATCACCACTACAGCATGTCAACTAAGCTATCCTATTCATATGTCGTCACATGGGCCACATGGAATTCCCTGGAAAAAAAAATCTCTAACACATCCTAAATACATCAACTCAAGTGCCTGTGTACGAAACGAACCATGCCAGTTTAGCACAAAATAAAGCAATCCATGTCAACAAACAACCTCATCACATTATTACAGTGAATACACACAAAAAAAGAAATTACAACATATTAAAATATCGAATCCGTAATATAAAGTACCAAAGCAAGAGAACAAATGCAAATCGTTCTTGTTTACATGTGGCTGCACTTAAAAGTAAGGCGAGCAGAAGCCTCTCCTCAAAAGAAAAAAAATGGAGAAATGAACGATACATGTGTGACGTCCGTCATTATGCACATTTCCCAAATTAATGAATGCCATGTATCCAAAGAGTCGAATACATAATACCCAAAAATCTTCGATTGTATCTTAAAGGTCGGGGAACAAAGAGGGTTCATCCCTTTAAAATTAAGCAAGCCTGCACATCGCTGGTCGTACTAATGCTTCGGCAAGACATTCTCACACTGAATGCTTTTCTTAGGGACTCTACATTTTCCACAAACGAGAGCCAATGGGAAAAAATTTTTGACGTGTACAAAATAAAGTTCCCTTGTTTCTTTCCCTTCCAACAAATACTAGGTATTTTAAATCAATTCACCATTCTCAGGTTTAATTGTGGTTGAAGAGAAAACAATGTATAAATATATTTAATTTTCATCCTGCTGCACTCTTTACTTCACCACCTAATGGCGTAAGGTCTCGTCACAATAAATCATCCTTAAAAATTTTAAATTACATCATCAAGAAGAAATCAGTCTGATTTTCGTTCTAAGACTCTTACAACTCTCCTTCCGCCTGTAACATAGTGCGACTTGGCGCAGGAAGGGAAATCTGCGCAGTCTCATCTACATCACTTGCGATATTTACATCATGAGCAACCTGTCGTCTCTTACTGCTGGTTTGTTTACGCCTCAACAATGAGATGAAACGTAACAATGGCTGACTGTTTCTTACATAACATATTTTCGTCACAATTATTGTGAGAAGTAACACTAGTCCCAAAAAATACCCGACATAATACAAATAATTTCTTTCTTTTCTACAAGTTCCTTCTCAGCCAAATCCAACTGACGTTTTACATTTAACAATGTTTCACCATCCAATTGCAAATTCGGAAGTCTACCCGCTAAGATTCACATCATAGTACTATTCCACAATTTCGTAAAATTATTCAAAAATGAAAACATCAACAACTTTCCATATTTCTTCTAAAGGCGGTACAAAAAAAACTTCGCCCCTTTAGCTGTACTCGAGACATACCTCACAAGAATGGTACCAACTTGTACTCAATCCCTTCTATAATACAATTAGTATTCATGTTTACTGTACCTAGTCCCTTATTTAAAACGAAACGTTTTACCCCTGTACCTGCACTACGTTCATCCCTGCAAATTAACTGCATTGGAATTTGCTTATGTGAACTATAAATCCATGACTCTCATTTGTTCTTAACAAGAAAGGTCGGGGATCCTTTAACATCTTTTGCCTGCATAAAAGTTTAACTTATTGAACATCACCATTCAACATACTTTTCTCACACGTAGCATGTGATGATTTACGTATTACCTCTGTTGTGTCATATGTCTCTTTTGTACGAGTTAAACATTTAATTATAGCTTCAGTCGTGAACAATACACATTGCTGTGTTTCCATTTGAATGCCAACATATTTAAATTTATTATCCTACTGTATCACTACGTCTGAATTCTCCTGAAACACCGGGAAAGTAGCCACATGAAAAAATCGAAAAAGGCCTTCTGTGGAAGCCAACGGAATTTACGCAAAAATTGTCGCGAGTAGGGAGTTAACTCACATAGCGAATGCAAGAGGAAAATGCAATGACACAAGACGTGTGAAACGTGTTCCAAAGGACAATAATTTCTCATGACCTGCACATGCAGGACAATTATGTGGAGGTAAAAGTCAATTAGCGTCACCCCAATCCGTCTTGGCCCACGAGAGATAAAAAATTCGTGAATAAGTAAAAAATGAAACAGAGGGTGGCAGAAAGCCTTTGAAGAAGAATTTGAGCTTCTGGATGGAAGGGCAGTTTGATTCTTCCCACAGTACTTAAGAGGTAAAAGTGTAGTTATAACCTGTCACAAATTGAATGATTAAGGAAAATTGTTCGCACCCTTTCAAACTGAGGGGTTCACTGGCCAATATCAACCAGTGGATAATGTGAGTGAGGAAGTGGAGTGGCTCCATCCTTGCTCTTGATAGCTAAATGGTCATTCTTCATTCAGAGGCCTAATGAATAAGTGACGGCATGTCAGGACCAACCACGACCATGACGTCCATCGAAGATACAAGCACCAGACAGAAGTTAACAATAGAAAATCTTGCATGCTAATCGAGTGTTGACATGTACTCCAATAAAAATTAACGTTTCTTTGTGATGACTTGCATGTATCAGCAAGCTTTTGAATATTTTCGCATGCTCTAATGAATCACAAGCTAACGTCTTTTAAAGAGACCATTTCAACAAGCCATATTGGTGAGTTTTTGAAGTGCTTCAAACGGACAGGGAATGTCAACAGGTGCACATAGTCAGCAATGAAGGGCTTTTTTGTCAGGATTCTTTTTGCTGTTGATAAGAAAAATTGGGGACAATTTTTGGAAAAGTGATGGGGTGATGTGAGGAGCCCTATTGAGAGGTACACACTGGTGAATATTCAGTGGTATTATGTCTTTATTTCAGGACCTACAGAAATCATTCTTCATTATTAAACTGATAAGTGTTTCGTTTATTATTATTTTAATATGGATTATCGTTATTCGATTAAGTAGTGTTAATCCAGAATAAGTTTTCGAACGCATCATCTCAATGTCATTTCCGAACTTTTATTATTGTAGTCTCGATTATCGTTATTAGATTAAGTAGTGTTAATCCAGAATAAGTT
>JAHWFP010112520.1:2565-25412 GCA_023313725.1 Lithobius niger
AGCCTCAACCCCCCCCCCCCCCTCAACAGCATCAAAGAATGCAATCCGTCTTCGATCCTTCCCAGGATTGGGTCCAGATAAAGAAATATTCGCCCTGTACTCGTCCACACATGGTGGTTTAACTATGAAATTCTCCATATTGTAGCTCGCTAGGGTCACAGAAGCCAGTGGAGTCACTGATGAATGCAAAAAAAAAAAAAGGACCAGAAAAAGCAGCAGAAAAGAAGAAATATTTCGACAAGACACCGCCTTGAACACCCCGTAAATACCGCCCTGGAAAGTACACACAAAAAAAATCGGAAGGTTGGTGGTAGAAATCGAGCCCACAACTGGAGAAAACCAAGATGTCGGCCCCCACAATTAGCCGTGCAGCACAAACGGGCGCAGTGAAATCAGCTCGTTAAGAACCTCAGGACGCTCTCACCGATTCCCCTGGGAGCACAACAGGGTCACTGGACATTCATCGAGCCTACTACAAGACGTGGGGTTACAGTCAACTGCAAGGTGAAGCACAAAAGGTAACGAGAGGGAGCTCCACTGTATCACGCTGCCAATGTTGAGTTCCTTTACAAACAAGGCTAGGGTTCTCGTGAAAGTTCTTTTAATTTGACTATAATACAATTGTTGTTGGTGTTGTTGTTGTTTTGGATTTGTATGGTTTAAATTCAAAATATTAACAAGGCCAAATGCCTTTTGTCTTATTTTAATGTCACAACAATATCGTTGTTGTTGGGCTTTTCTGCACTCTCTTGGAGTCTGAATGCACGAAGCAGTTTAACATTAAATTTAAGCTTTAAGTGTTGTTGCTAACAATACTAAGGTTTTTCCTAAAGTTACACTATTGTGGCTTTTCATTGTTGGTCTTGTTATGGTTGTTTTTAGAATTGTTTTTAGAACTGAATCATGCTGAAGAAAAACACAAGTTCTCACATCTGTGTTTAAACTCGTCTAATAAGGGAAAAACAACAGTTAGAGTGACTAAATACGAATAGTTTAATACAATAAGTATTCTGTGTAGAAAAGAATGCTGATCCCCAATAATAATCGAATGAATGATGCCGCAGATGCAAACTTTGCTGGAAGCATTTTGTTGAAGAGAACTTAGTATCAAAATAAATATTAGTACACCTATTAAGATAAAAATATTATATATCTAGTCTACAATCTCATTTGTCGTATAAGTATCTACTGACATTTATCTAATTAGACTCAAAACTTGTTTTTCCAAATCTCGTTTTATTTTAAATTTCTTTATCTCCTTTATACCAAATCTAGTTATCTCGTTTAACCCAATTCTAATTTCTGCCAAACATTGTTTTCTAGTCAATCTCAAATCTCGTTTATCTCCTTTATCACAAATCTCGTTTATTTTATTTATTTAAGAAGAGTTCGTCTTACTTATCTTAAATCATGCTTATCACATTTTTTCTGAATAACTCAAATAAAAAAAAAATAACAGATATTAGTATTTAAAACGATATGCGTATGAAATACTGACAAGTTTTTTTTAAAAAAAAAAACCTGTTGCTGTAAAGAAACTGGTTCAAGAAAACGACATAAAAGCCATAAGCCTTACAATATCATCAGCCATCAGCCAAGCATAAGTTACAGCTTGTTTTTTGGGACTATGGAGATTCTTTTACATTTATTAGTGAACGGCTGATGGTTTTCGTGTATATTTTTCTATCAGTTAATTTAGAACATTAGTTTTTTAAAGGCTGAAATCCTTAGTTTAAACGCTTAAGCGTTTTTAAATACTGAATATTGTAGTGCCGCAACTTGTAAAGCTAACCGCAGAATCACAATTTAAGAGTTTTTGTTGCAACCGTTTAGCCAGAGGCGTCACGTAAAAATTCAGCTAGTAAAATAAGTTTTTTTTTTCTGGTGCAGCAATTCAACGAGGTGTTCCAGTAATTCTACAACAGTAACAATTTTTCGCAATTTTTGGCAGTAGTGCTAAAAAAAACCTTTAAGCAGTACGATTTGTGTTTTTTTTCTTCATGAATTGAAGCTTTTATACCACATAATCGGTATTTTGCACACAATAGTCATGGATGGGAACAAACTATTCATTTCTCCATTTCTAACGGGTAAATAGTTAGTTTTTAACTGCCCTGAGTATAGTATCATCAATGGCTATTCAAACTTCTTCATCTTTGAATCTCTGTGTCCTCAGACAACAACAACAACGGGTTCTGTACTGGAATGATTCTTGAAAACGAACAAGAGGAAAAAGGAAGAAATTGGAAATGATAGTGACATTGAACATAATATCAGCAATAAGCTGAAAATAATTTTTACCATTAATATTATCGTCCGAAAGAAATTTTATAGCAGTCGTGTTTTATCAAATGCTATCACTACTGTGTCCCCATTAATAATCGTATGAATGATGTCGCAGATGCAAACTTTGCTGGAAGCATTTTGTTGAAGAGAACTTAGTATCAAAATCAATATTAGTACACCAATTAAGATAAAAATATTATATATCTAGTGTACAATCTCATTTATCGTGTAAGTATCTACTCACATTTACCTAATTATTGGCCGAATGAATTTCGGTCGAATGGAGCCCTGGTGACGGTTGTGACTTTAATAACGGGTTCAGTGAGTTATCTTTATGCCAGTGGAGGATGTAACCATAGCGATTAAGGCGCTATGCAAGTGATCTGGGGGCGAACTGGGTAGCCGGTTCGAATACGGGTCATGACACTCCGACGAAACGTAAGTGCATAAAGGTGACTTACTGAACTACGTTATTTCTAGTGTATGATTTTTGCTAATGGCTAATTTTCAATTTTCCTTAATATAACTACTGCGTAGCAACTATCCATCCCACCTCTGTACCAGTGCTTATGGTTCATAAGGTTTTGCCAATTAATCACGAACGGAGTCAAAAACTAAGAATCTCAAGCAGTATTATTGATTAATGAGCCAAAATTCAAAAACAGGGAATTGAGGTGACGTGTAAAATTTGAAAATAATCGGCTGTGGTAATGCGTTCAAAAGTTTTCGTGGCTTCAAATAGACTTACAGGCAGGATTACAGACAGAATACAACACAGGATGAGAAGGTCAAATAAACAAAAGTTACAAGTGCAAGTAAAAATTGGCCTTGTGAGAATACTAAGAACGAAAGAACAAAAAACGACAACAGTTTTTACCGGGACTTGAACCCAGGGTTTTCTGTAAACTAGGCCAAAGCTGTAACACTGCAGTACTTTGCTCTGCCTTTCATAACGCATCACTAAAATCATTAAAGGTCAATCGTCAATAATAATCTAGTAATTCGTAGCTGGGATAAAAATGAACAACTAGTTCATTCAGGATATGGTGATTCAGCGACCTTATGCTATTGACTAGGGCATCCAATCCCGAGACATATTTGTAATCCCGGGATTTCGGGATTCTTTTCTCTCAATCCCGGGATCCCGGGATTAATCCCGAAATTTCGGGATTTATTCTTATTATTTTCAGTGGCAAAAAAAAAAACTACACGAAATGAAAGTTGCGTTCAATAACTTCATTGTTTAAATTACTCACAAGATGAAAACTGAAGTGACCACAGCTAGTTGGTAGCATGTTCTTAGTTTATTTGAAATGGTCTGCTATTTTTTCAAAGTTCAAATCAATGGGAGTATTTTTAGGTTATTATTTTTTAATCTAGTTGTGATACATTTTGCACTCTGTAGACTGTGCTACAAAATTTATAAAATCGATTCATTGGTTCTATTTCTCAGGTGGGCCAAAATTTCTCCAACAAGATAGCAACAACAACAAGAATATTGTAGTCACATTCAAATAGCGTTCAGAAGGCCCTGGGCCTTGTTCATACCTACGTTTTTAGCTATAAAACTTTAAAATCGCTTCATTGGTTTGCTATCTAGGTGAAAGCAAAATTTCCCCGACAAGAATAACTACATCAACAATACTGTAGTCACATTAAAATGTAATCATATTGAAAGAGCGTGTAAAAAGGTCCTGGTCCTTTATTAATTATTTACATTTTAAGTTATAAATATTGGAAATTAGTTTACTGGTTCGATCTTTAGTTAAGAGAAAATTTTCCCCAGCAAGAAGAACATCAACAGCAATATTCTCTCATCAAATTAGTCTTTAAAAGGATATTCATTGTTTAAGCTACAAATCTTAAAATCGATACATAGGTTCGATCTTTAGGTAAGGGCAAAAAGTCCCAATAACAAGAATAACAACAATAGGAAATGGCCATGCTGGGCAGGCTAAACGGTTCTATTGTTAACATTACAATTTTTATGTCGTGAAAAAGTTATGACGCCACTCCAACTACCGAATTTCGTTGGTATATGTCAATTCTGGAGATAACTATAGTGTTTCAAAGTTTCACGTTTAACATGGAAGTTCATACTGAAGCTTATACAAGGACCGATGTTGCAGTCCTTATGACCTATGACGCTGCAATGACGAGACAAATAAACAAAATACAGTTTGAGTATTTTTTGTGTGTGCAATTGTAATTACGTGTTAACTTTTATGTCTATTTCTCACACCATAGTAAGCAAACGACGAATTTTTATACATTTTATTTAATGTATACTGAAGGATTTTTCAATTCCAACCCTGGTCTAGAATTTAGATGTTGTTACTCGTAGTTAGACGAGAGCCTATAGATGAGAGGAAGGTGACATTAAATTCACGAAAAAAAAGAATTAGTTTATAACTTTTTTTTATACGAATTTAGCCCATTTTCAATCCCGTAAATCCCAGGATTTAGGTAGCCAAAATTCCGGGTTTTTCGGGACTAAAAAATGATCGGGATCCTGGGATTGGATGCCCTACTATTGACAGACATTAATACGGGTTTCATGATCGCAAAATAAGTAAGGCCCCCAGGGTTTTACCAGAGATTTTGGTCTCAGGTGGTCAATTTCCTTATTTTTATTGCTAATAAAATGACAGGCCATACTCAGTATTCGCGTTGGATTCTGAGGTCATTGAAATGCGGCTCTCAGTCACCCACATACTATAGATTAACGGTAATGTCAGAGCTGCACCAAGGACAGTAGCAGTCCTTATGTAAGCCTCAGCATGAACTTCCATGTTAGACGTCAAACTTTGAACTCCTTAGTTTCGCCCAGAATTGACATAGACCAACGAAATTCGATATTTGGGGTCGTGTCGTAACTATTTCACCGCATTACAAATTTTAATGACAACAATCGAACCGTGCGGCGTTCACAGCATGGCCATTTTTTGTTGTTGTTAGTTGTTGTTATTGTTCTTGTTGTTGGGACTCTTTGCCCGCACCTAGAGAGCGAACCACTGAACCGATTTTCAAGTTCTATAGCTTAAAACGTAGGTGTGGACAAGGCCTATGGCCTTTCGCAGGCTATTTTAATGTAACTACAATATTCTTGTCACGGAAAGCCAAATGGGCTAGAACTTTTGAACCAATGAACCGATTTTCAATTTGTATAGCTTAAAATGTAGGTATTAACACCGACCAGGACCTTTTTTTTTTCTTTAATTAATTTCTTTGAGCCTTAAGTCTGCCGAAGCAACTGAATGCTTGTATGGCTGAACCGGCAGTATTCTTGTCCGCAGAGCAATTATTATAGCAGAGCACTGGGCAGAAATGATTAAATAGAGTAACAAATTTTAGCAAATCGAGCTAAAAACATGAAATTTGGTAGGCAAGTCTTTTTTAACAGTAAAAGTCGAACCATCCGTGGGCCCCACATGAATTACCCTCAAGTGACTTCAGCGCCACCTCCCCCGGCCCCCCCCCCCCATGCCCCCTTCCAGGGGCTTGGGCAACAAATTCTCACCGATCAAGCTAAAAACATGAAATTTGATGCACAAGTCATTCTTAGCAGTCATTCTTGTTCCAAATCAGCCATGGAACCATCAAGAAATACCCCCCAAAGGGTCCCCAGTGCTCCCGTGCCCACTCACTGAGCCTTGACTCACAAATTATTACAAACCAAGCTAAAAGCTTGGATTTTGGTGCGCAAGTCATTCTTACCAGTACACATCGAACCAGCCATGGATCCCCCCGCCATGAATCATCCCTAAGGCGCCCCCCCCCCCCCCGAGGCTATACTTCCCTCTTCCCTGCGGGTTCACCAACAAATTATTGCAGATCGAGCTAAAAATATGAAATTTGGTACACGAGTCATTCATAGTAGTACAAATTGAACTAGCTATGAACCCCCTAGGTATAATCCACAAAGCACCACAATAGTCCCCCCTCCGTGCCCCCTCGTTGAGGCCTGATCAACAAATTATAGCAGATAGTGCTAAGAATGAAATGAGGTATACACAAGTCATTGTTAGCAGTAGAAATCAAACTGTAACTATGGAATTGCCGCTAAATCCTCCAAGGCCCCTCAGTGCTTTCCCCCTATTCCCGATCCATGAGGCTGATACCCGAAAACTTCCTGTTGATCGTACTGAAAAACTTGCATTTTGTTACACCAATCATTCCTAGCAGTAGAAATTGAACCAGCTATGGACCTCCTTGAAATACCACCAAAACCTCCCCAGCATCCCCCTTCCACTCCTGTGCAACCCATGAAGCATCAATGAGCAACAAATTCTTGCTGAACGTACTAAAAACATGCATTATAATAGTAGAAAAGAAATCGAACTACATACGGAATCCCATGAGATACACCCACCCCAAGTGCTTCCTTGTGTCCTCTCAATGAGACTGATGATCAACAAATTTTAATTCGATTTTTACGGCTACGAATGACTTCTGTACCAATACACGTTTCGCGCTATCAGCAAGAATTTGTTGGTTAATAACTTCGTACAGGTGAGTGTGGTAGTTGGGCAGAAAAGGGCTTTAGGGGGTATCTCAAGAGATTCCATAGCTAGCTCGATTTATAAGCTAAGAATTGACTTGTGTACCAAATTTCATGGGTTTTAGCACAATGTTCATGATTAGCCCAAATTCTGGCCCATAACAGCTGTACTACATATGAAGATCGAACCACTGAACCGATGCTCAAGTTGTACTGCTTAAAACATAGGTCTGAACATAGGCCCTAAACATAGGCCCTATGGCCTTTTTAACACTGTTTTAACGTGACTACAATTATTGTTGTTCTTCTTGTTGGAGAAATTTTGCTCTCACATAGAGATCGAACCAAAGAACCGATTTTCAATTTTTATAGCTCTTAAAATTGAGTATTAAAAAGGCTCGCTTATAACAGTAATTTTAAGGTGATAAACAGTATTCTTTTCTGTGTTATTCTTGCTGCAGGAAGAAAAAAATAATGGATATAAGTAATAAAAACGCTTAATCGTACAATACGGATGTAAACCTTAAAAAACTTAGAGCCCTAAAGGAACAGATATTAGAAAAAGACATGTAAGCCATCAGCGTCTCACTAAAACGTGTAAAAGAAGCTCCAGCTTGTTTATTGGGTCGCTGGAGATTCTTTTACACGTATTAGTGTGACGCTGATGGCTTTCATGTCTTTTTCTAATATCTGTTTCTTTAGGTTTTAAGTTTTTTAAGGCTTACATCCGTATTGTACGCTTAAGCGTTTTTTAATACTAATGTTGTATTATCTGTTGTTTTAGTATGGGGGTTTTGGGTCACATGTTTTTTTTCTGGTAGAGACTTAACGTGAATTAATTTTATATACCTAGCAAAGGGTACGTATTTGGAAGGGTTAGTTGCTTGGCAGTAGTGATTTTATAAGATAACACAGCTTCCTAAATGTTTCATTAGTATGACAATATTATTAGCAAAAAAATTGATTAAGTTTACTGCTAATATTATTTTTAATGTCCATGCTTTTGCTGCGATGAAAGACATTGTTCATCTTTATGCATCATTCCAGTACTGAGCGCAGTCTAGTTCTACTGGAAGCACTCCTTGGCCGTTTTAATTCACGAACGCCTGGCCTTGGAGCCACATATCCGCCTCATTCAATGGTGCTGTGGTCTGATACCAAGTCGTCAATCTACTTGGCTATTATAATTTTTCCGCAAAAACTGAACGGTGTTTTTAGGAAGCCATGGATCTGGTGCTTTTATTTATTGCCATGAACCCTTATTAGCCAACATTATTAATAAGGTAGTGAGATGAGAATGATGCTGTAATTAGCATCACTCAAGTTGATAGCTTGTGATAAAGTTTAGGAAATTACTCCTACAATTGTTTCCAATGACGACAAGGAAATTAATGTCAGAAACGTGCGCTTTAATTTATCTCTTGCCTTAGGTGTTATCAAAGCGTCACTGTGGTGACAAAAAAAATCGATAGAGGCATCATCAATGTTTGGCTTATTACAAAATATGCACAGCTTGTTAGTAATCTCCAAGATAACAAAAGCGAAAGTCGCGTCCACAAGCTATACCAAACCGGAGTCAAAAAAACTGTGTTCACTGCAAACCACAAAGGGACTGCTTGAAGATGTCATTGCGTGAAAGTTCTGTATTGATAGATAAACAAACCGTACCTGTCAACATGATGTGTAACTCTCCTTCAATACAAAGTGTGCAGCCTACACTGAGTTCAAAAAATCGTGTGTTACCCACATGTACGAACATTCAACCAGAGTCTGAGAACAGAGCCATTCGTAGCATAGAAGAATGTATTCAAAGTGATATATTTCCGTCATCAGCTTATTATGTGCGCATATCAAAATGGATGCAGCGAATTTGCTCTGTTTATGGATACAATATTAATCCTTCGGATCCAGCCAAAAAAGATAAATTCGGTTTGCGCATGAGGTTTTGGGCCCTGTTTATCTTCCAGCTCGCAGCCAATACATTTACCATTATTCAGTCAATAAGGAATTACACCACATCTTTAGAGGGACAACGTATCATAAAAAATGTGTCTACTCTACTAATGATTCCGATTCAGTTATTTGGTTACTTGTGTGTTGTGGGATTATTGTATCGTAGATCACATAAGATAGCAGAACTCATGCAAACGCTTTTAGTAACGCATGCTAAATATGATACCTCGTCAGGAAAACGACTCTTCTGTCAGTTTGCATTTTGGCTAGCCATAATTCATGCAGCCATTATTCTACCGCCAGTATGCAATATTTCATCCGTATTAGCTCTAGATAATGCAACCGTGTCCAGTATACTGAAATGCTATTTCATGACTGATAGAGAAATGGTTAGCGTATCACCTCATTTATTGCTTACGTCTATTGCTGCTGTCGAATCCCTGGTCATGTACTTTGCATCAATTGTGCTAATCATTGGTGCCCTCCTGTTTGGTTTTGTGTGTTATATGATGAAATCCATTTTTTCAGCATTTAATGAAGAAATGAAAATCTGTCATGATACAAATTCATTGTCTGCGGGAAAGGCACGACATTTTTGTATGAAACATGAAAAATGTTGCAAACTATTGGAAAACATCAACGATGTGTTTTCACCATTGCCGTTAGTGTTACTTGGTATGCACATAATTCAATGCATATTTATCCTAAGATTGTTCAAAAAAGAAGAAATGGCGAACCTAATCGATTCATACATTCCTTTCTTTGCCGCCTATTTTGCTAAGGCTCTACTATTGATGTACATCATGTGCAAGGATGCTGTTGTAATGGATGAAAATGTAAGTAGTCTCTTATTCATTTCTGAGTATTATTCTACCTTAACGATTGTGTGTTTATGCAGGTACTTCCGTACGAGATAACAGCGAGGTTTTTCTCATAGAATACACAGGGCAGCACATAAAAACGCGCAATATATAATTTTTTTCTGCCTAAATGTTTTTCTAGACTTTGTCAAAGATAGGACAATGAGTCAATATTTTAATATTAATTTACTTTCTGAAAAATTATCCTAAATAATGATTGTAACTATTGCAGTATTCCTAATCTATCAACAATTTTCATATTTGAGAGATCCCTAAACCCCCTTGCTTAATTTTATTCATTAACGAACTTAAAACCACCAATACTGCGAAGAAAGTCGGTGGCAAATTTGAAAGGAATCGACCGATGGGTTCACAAAACACCAGTTCAGACAGGTACAGATAGACTGACAACAGTACTGCACAGGGCACATCGCTTAAAAGTGAAAATTAGGACCAAGTTTCTGGATCCAAAATACAATTCTAGATCCGAAATTTCCTATTTTGTTTCTAAATATTAAACGAAACTAAAGAGCTCTTTGGACCTAAACGGCGATCACACGAAGCTTAACCCCTGAAGTCTTTATCAACAAGTTTACCTTCAATGCAGAAGTTTTATCATGAAGTGAAGGGAGGGTCGCAAGGACTGGTCGTCATTATCGTGAATGAAACCATGAAACAAAGCTGAAGCAGTAAGGGTATTCTAGAGGAGACACAGAGCACTGTAAGCTCTATCAGAATCCTAGTAACTGACGTCCTACATTTCTACTGCCCTGTACTAAAACGCACGTATCAAAATATAATTTATGAAACACGGTTAAACAATGCTTGACTATAATTTCTTTTTGTAAGGTTTAGTGTTGATTTCAAAGAATTCTGACTGGATTACACGCTTTGCACTGTTGCAACACAACGAACGACTTTGAAAAAGTATGGACATAGAGACCCTTATACCACGGTGGTGAACTGATTAATGCATATTAAGGAGAGAACAAAGCTGGGGAGGTACGTAGGATTTCAGACCGAGGGTTTTTGTTTTATAACAATGTAAGTCGACATTCTGTAGAGGACTAGGAAGCAACACAATTACATCAGCCGCGACTGCACACTACTCATTTGTGAATAAGTTGCTACAAGATACGTAAACACAAGCCTTATTATAAGTTAGAAGGAAAATGCATATCTATCAAGCTATGGTAGAGAGGGAAGATGAATATATTTCCTTTGGTTTTTCAGGGATACAGGAGAGACATAAGCCTGAATGAAAGGGGTTAGGCTCGGAGAAGGGAAGGAGTTTGAATGAAAAAAAGGGAAAATAAAGAAGGGTGATTTTTGTTCTTACTAATCAAATGCTGAAAGTGGTAAGCAATTGCTTACTGAATAACTGCGCTGAATTTTTTGTTCGTTTTTCGTCTTTTTTCCTTCCTTACTGACGGAGTGAGGTAGCTGCAGAAAGACATGCATGGTATCATATAGTGTTACTATGACGTTACACCCCCTCAAAGAATGAAAATAAGAAAGAGGGGCATGTAGCTGCAGCTTATACAAAAGAGTGTATAAACAAAGAAAGAGGGGGAGGAGGGAGAAATAAAAAAAAAATTTTGAAAAAAAAGGAGAAAAAGAGTACATAGAGTGAAGATGGAAGGGGAGAATGGCGCAAAGAAGATAAATGAAATATAAAAAAGAAAAGCAAATTATTTTGTTGGCCGTCTTTATCAGAAGGTAGCATTGGCGTGGAAAAAGAAAGCAGCATAATTAGGAGGGAAGGGGAGAGAAAACAAAGAAAAGAAGGACATGGGGAGAAAAGGATAATAATAATGTTTAAAAGAGCAAATTGGCTTAAGAAGCAATTTTTTTGTTTCTCGTTTACTGTATGGAATGTTATGACGCTCCATTTGTGCCAAAAATAATATATATACATAAATAATTGTTTGCAGAAAAAAATTAATCCGCATAAAAAATATTCAAGATAAAAAAAGAAAAAATAGTGGAGAAAAACGTTTTAAAAACCATATTTTGTTGACAAAAAATCGCTTCATGACAACAACATTTTTTGATCTTTTTTTTTTACGAACGCATTCTATCGCACATATCGTAGGAAAAAAAAACGCTCCGCCTTCATGGAAAGCGACACTTCTCCAAAAGAAGCAGAGAAAGTGTCGTCTTCTGGTGACTTTATCACCGTCGTTGGAAACTTCGCACCATCTATTCGCTGCGTATGAAAGTGCATACCTTAGTAATTTGTACGAAAGTGCAACCACGATAACGGAATATTTGCTAAGCGCAATTAATGAATTCGACTGCACCTAGTTAACCTAATGCGTGAAATGAATTAACTGGCCATGTACTTGTCAGTCTACCACTTTAGTCACAGTCATTGGCTAGTCGCTTGGTGTGCGTCGCAGCCCTCTGTTCTTTTTTATACTGGTTGCAATTCCTTGTCACTAGGTGACGTTGTGAGACTACGCGCTGGTGAATACACCTACAGTAACGAAGAGCCTGTAATTAAACGGGCTCCAAAAGCTACAAGACTGGGCAATTCAGTAATTCGAGCATTAGTTTACTGTTTATCTACGTACAATCAAATACATTAATTACAGTTAGCAAATATTCCATTGTCGTGCTTGCACTTTCTTACAATGTTGTACCCTTTGAGTCTATGGCGCGAAATAATGCAGCAACGCCGGTCTAATTCAACCGTCGCGTTCCTTGATACCTTCGTCAAATTGCGTTTTCGTATGTTTAACCCCTTGTACAGAGAGAAGCAAAAAGTTTGGTCTCTTAACAATGGTTCAATGCAACAATTGTCGCTGAAGCTATTGTTAGCTTAAAACAATGGGATGACCAACAATGTCACTTAACAATGATGCTGTAGCCTCACAACAGGGTCAAAGCAACGGTATAATTTGATTGATAACAGCAAATAGAGGAAACCAATTATTTATGCTGATTCCAACAAATATGCCGGAATAGTAATGCTCTCATGTGAAAACTGTTACCTGTAGTATTATCTTTGGCTTATTCTATAAAAATCATTTAAAGAAAAAATTTTAAAAAATTAAAAAAAAACTAAAAAAAAAACTTAATCCTAATATCAACGTTGTCATTTGTGATTATGCCGTGTAACAATTTTGTAAAGTGATTTCCACAGCCATCAATATTTAGTGTAGAAACCATTGGCTTCTAGTAATGCAGTCACTCCAACAGGCTTTGGAGCAATAGTTGCTGACAAAATTCGTTGTCTGCTGCAACACCATCCCATTCTTCCCTTATGCCCTAACCAGACAGAAGAAAATTTCATGCAAAGCGATGCGTTACTCCGTGCCTTCAAAGTCAAAATTGGTGCAGCCAAGTAGTGAGTGGGGCGTTTATTGACAGATTTTGACGTCTTTGGTAAACCGTCCTACGACGCCGTGCTGCTGCAAGCAGCCTGTTTGGTCAGGGCTTTACGGCTCCCCCAGACGTCTGCGCTGTTTGCTAATATGCCTCTTCATTTAACACTTTTAATTACTGTGCGCCCAGAGTTGGGTTCTGTTTGGTGACTTTTGTGTCGACTGAAGTAGATGTCCATGTACAACAGCAATGAAATTCCCCCCCGTGTAGCTAGCTGCGCCAGCGTTGTTGCAAACACATAGAATCACGCTTAACAATTTGTCAACCACCAAAACCTATCATATCCGTCTAATTTATTTCCTAATTCCCACAGTGGAAAAAATATATATTTTTTTTTTTTTGGGGGGGGGGGGATTTTACGCCCACTGCTAGAAAACGTGTGACCAATTTATTTTATTTTTATTGTATGTTTGGCTTCATCAAAACAAATGATTTGATGAAAATACCGAGAAATACCTCTTGGCTCGTTTCATTTAAGGCCCCCCTGCCCTTCCCCAACCTGGTTATTTACGCCACTGCGATACAACTAAAACAGTTCCCAATTAAAAAGGGTGGTGTATTCCATAACAAAAACTGATCTGTGCTCACAGGGAAATAGTCTTGGAGGAAATAGAGTCTATCAGGAAATACCAGTGTTGCATGTTGCAACAATACCTGCTCCAGTATATTGGTGTATTTTGTTCATGTTAAATCGGCCATGAATTCTGTCAAGAAGACCAGCTCCCCTTGCACTAACAAAACCCTAACTTGAAATGCAGCTCCATCCTTACTGTTTATCCTTCTATAAGTTAAGTAGCATTGTTCAAAGCTTGTTCCAAATCGACATAACATTTTCACTTTATTTTGTGGTTCTGTCCATATTATGAATTTATCCACAAAATAGGTTGAGTTCCAGAATTGAAATTTATCCATTTCTTATACACACAGTAGTCGCTTTTCAACATCATAGTCTTTCCAACAGTTCCTTTCATCTGGCAATACATGAATGTAAGCCCCCTCCTTTAACCTTCTTGATAATAATAATATATAATATATAGAGACGATGCTCGAGGCATCCACCCACCCAAATTCCCGGCGGCAGATGTTAAGTGGAAGAAGTACCACCATTATTACAGTTGTTTTTTGCCGCATGAGGTAGGAAACCGGAGTACCCGGAGGAAACGGGCGGGAAACAACCGAGAAAAACCCGTACATATACACTTCCCATCGCCAGGAACGAACCCGGATCTGTACGAAGCCAGAGATGTACACTGGGACCAGGACGCCTATCGAATCTGACGCCCAAGTACTCGCAGCTACCCGTGCACCCCATCTTCATTCATAAGAAAACAGAAGACCCGCTAGACGTAGCTAAAGTTTAACAGGACAAAAAAAATAAAAACAATATGGCGATGGAAACACAGCTCAACATTTTTTATCAAAAGCCTATTTTTAATTTGTAAGAATTTTCGTTGTGGTCTTTGTGTTTTCTTTGTGCCCATCAAAAAACAAATCTCAACCCTGTAACAAATAAGACGTTTTAGTAATCGTACTGCATCATAGGGCTGCATTGTATTTTATGTGTTGTGTTGCATTTTGTAATAGCCTACATGATTTTTTTTAAATTCGTAGTTTATAACCAACTAGTGTTTTAATTTAGTGTTTTAATCTAATTACACTACAGCAGAATTAAAAATAAATAAAACCCCATTAGAAAGGAAATTCTGAAAATAATTTTAACCTCAGGAAGTTTTTTAATATAAATGTGATCCTTCACTGAGACTACCGCTTTTTACTTGGTTTTATTGTTGCCGCTCCAATTGTTTGAACATAACAATACCTTCAATTGTAATTGTTGACTTCAATCATTGTTAAACGACCAAACTTTTTGCTTCCCTCTGTGCAGTAGCGGCCAAAGGTTTTGCACATTGCATCGCTCCAACAATACCCAGCACGAACCGTGAATACGTCTGTCGATGGCATGAAGGTGGAGTCATTGTTGCCAATTTCTACGGAGGAATGTGAGGTTTATTTACTTCCAACAATAAACATAATTTGTACCGTGTATATCTCCGAATCGAATAGCGCTAGCTGTAAAAAAGACAACAACGCAAACAACGGAACAACGCAACAACGCAAATTTTATCCGGTAGCAGGCTGCAATGCCGTTACTCACTGCAGTGTTTTGCAGCTAAAAGGACGATTGGAAAGAATAGTTAACACTTACTTAATGCTTACACCTCGGGCATATACTTAAAAAAAAAAGAACAAATTTTTCGTTTTAGTCGTTTTTAGTGATTCTTTGAGAGGGACCATAAACGTCTTTCTCGCAGAGTGTTGCCCGACAAAATTTTTTTCTGTGACTGGACTGGATGCCCTTTGTGTAAAAACCGTGACAATTTAGCGTTGCCCTGGAACGCAATTAGCTATTATTAGTAGTATTAGCAATTCGTTTTATCAAAAGTTTTTCGGCAAATTTTGTAATGGAAGGCATTTGTGCTAACGTTAATGATGGGTGTTTATCCCTCCCGAATTTTTACAGCTACTCACTACAGTGATGTTACCTTTCTACTTTAGCAAACCATTTTACCACATTATATAATATTAATAAATAATTTTACAGCAAAGAAACTGTATCGGAGAGCGAAGGAAAGGGCTACTTCCACTTAATCGCAAACCGAAATTACACGATTCTGAATGATATCAAAAACAGTAAAAAGTAAAACAGTGCAGGTTAATATACCCTGAGTCTTATATAAAACAATTTTTTTATTAAACACTTCATAAACCTGGAAAGATCTACAACCATAACAGCCTTTTTTAATTCCCACAGGGAACCCGCCGAGACCGCTTCCGATGGGAAACAGTTCCAAACGATGGGACAACCTGATTCGCAAAAAAAGTACTTATAATTATCTGTTTGAAACGAGCCATACATTATTTTAAATGGATTACCTCTAGTCAAGATATTGTGACTTAAAGTAAAAAGCTTTTGTGGCTCCACAGCAATCTGATTATGCAATATAGAATATATCAGATAAAGATCAACTTTTAGACGCCGCATCTCCAATGAACCCAACCTGAGAATCCTTAGACGTTCCATATATGGCAAATTAAACAATCCCGGAATGTGTTTCGTGAACGCTTTCTGATCCGATTCGATGCGTTTAATATCCTTGATAAGGTATGGGGACCAGACTTGGCTGGCATACTCTAATAGAGGACGGACAAAAACCGAGAAAGCCCACATTAAGGTTGCTCTATCTTTCGACACAAAACAACGCCTAATGAGTTGTGCCCTTATTTTTGCTCTTGTGGCGATACGATTGTTATGAGTGGTCGTCTTTAGGTCCGCTGAAATCCAAACACCAACATTTTTAGTGACCTTTATGTCATAAGTAGACATCTGTCCAGGGAGTAAGGCAGTTGTAGGTTATTTCTACCAAAATGCATGCTGTTACACTTGTTATTAATAGGCAGTTGCCATTTTATGAACCAGTCTCTAATGTGTGCAAGCTCAGATTGTAAGCCGGTATGGTCGACACAATCAATGACAACCTTGTACAGACATACATCATCTGCGTGTTTTGGCACTGTACATTGATTTTCAATAGTTTTTAGATCTGCGATATACATCAGAAAAAGAATAGGGCCAAGGACGGAGCCCTACGGGACACCGGTTGTCACTGGCATAGGTGGAGAAATAGCGGAATCAATACGTACGCACTGTAGTTGATGGCAAAGATAATCAGTGATCCTGTCCAATACCCTTCCTGCAATTCCAAAATGCATTAATTTTGCACATAACTTGGAATGCACAACCGAATCATAGACTTTAGCAAAATCTATTAAAATAATATCAACTGGTGCTCCCAGATCGAGTGCTGAAAGCCAATCTTCAAGACAGTTAAGTAAATGAATCGTGGTACCTGGTAGGAAACCAAATTGGTCATCCGGTATAAGATTATTTTGTGTTAGATTGGTCATAAGGCAGGTCTTAATAATACGTTCCAGAACACGGCAAGGGACACAAGTCATCGAGATTGGACGATAATTTGCGGGGTTAGCCGCATTATCCTTCTTGTAAACTGTGGAGTGACATATGCCATTTTCCAGCATTTAGGAACCTTCCCAGTCTGAACAGAGAGTTTAAATATCCAAAAAAGAGGTAAACTTAGTTCAGATGCAAATTCTTTGTAGAAAACTGCTGAAAAATTATCTGGACCGACAGCATGGCTGTATTTTAAACTAGTAAGGTTGTTATAGACATCATCTATTGAAAAGTCAATGTCTCTGACATGTGAAATTGGCGCTAAATCATTGTCTGGATTAGATGCAGTAAAATTAGAAAAAACCTTATCGGCTATATTGTCGTCCAGGACAAAATTACCACAAAACACCTCATTGAAGGCAGAATGATCAAAATCGTCATTGAGTTGTTTACTACAGTAATGTAATGGAGGAATCATTCGTGGTTGTTAGTTTTCTTGTTCTTGCGAAAGAAGGCTGCCGGAGTACCCTCCTTGATAACATTTATTTCACATTCAATCTCAAAATCTTTAAGGAGTTTTGCAAGTTTATGCTGTTGGTCATTATAAGCCTTCTTTGTTTCTGCCGTTTTGTTATTCTGATACAAGTGCCATAGCTGCAGTTTGTATCTAGTCTCTTTACGAATATGAGATGGTGGTTTGTTGTGACTCTGAAGTTTTGATGGTTTGATTTTACTTCAATAATCAACTGCAGCAATCAAAATATTATGAAAATAATTCCACAGGCTGTTTTACATCAGCCTCATGTCTTTTTATTGTAGACCAGCCAGTGCTGCAAAGTGTGTGTAAAGCATGGTAATCAATCTTCTTGTAAAAACCGTTTATGGCATTGCTAGCAGTTCTAACAGAGTTATTAAGAGAAAAAGTAACAGAAGTATGGTCACTCATGCCGAAATGATCTTACGTGTTGGCTTAGTGACCAGTTGAGTTAGGTCAGCCGTAAAGTCAAGGAAGATTTGTTGGTGATTGTTTGAAGCTGAACAGTTCTGCCAGTCAATATATGCCATATTAAAGTCCCCGATGACTAAATTACACCGATCAGGAACCACAGCGGAACTAAGGAAAGAGCACATTGTTTTAATCTGACATTCATTTCTACCATCAGGCCAGTTACCCAGGGAGATTCTCAACTTTGCACCAGTCAACTGAAAACTTAAAGCTTCCTCGTCATCTGATAGGATAGTATGGTTCAAAGTTTGGGTGCTTTTGTAAAAGACTGCAATGCCTCCCCCCTGAATCAAAGAGCGGTCTCGGCGGATAACACAATAGGATGACATGTATAACAGCTGCATATCAGCCACAGAACTATCAAACCAAGTTTAGACAACAAACATCAGATCAAATAAACCTGAAGAAAGCAGAAGATGGAGTTCCGCCATTCCCCCTTCATACTTTGGGCATTTAAAAGGCAACAGGAAGAATGGGGACATGGCAGACACCTTACGATTCTATCACAGTGTTGATGATGCTTATTTTCAACACTGGTATAATTACTAGTAGTTAGAATAGGGTGATCATTATGATCTGAATAAATGTCTAATAATCAGTCTATCTAGACTGCTCATCTTCAAAAGAACCTTCTGAAGATTAAAAATCCGATAAAACTTTCAGAATAGCGTTCGGAAAAGTTAAAAATACTAGTCAAGGATTTAGGTATCGGCCTAAAAGATGCAGTGTTATTTTTGTTATCTAGTATTTCCAAAAGAATTGCGAAGCCTTACCTTACATTCCTAAGCGTATTAAATAGAAAGTACATTTTGGAATACCCGTTTATGTTACGACATTCTTTTCCAAATCATTCTAGACTACCGTAGTTTACTTAAAAAATGCTTGCCGGGCAACAATGCAGGCTCGAGTCAGCAATTAGCCAGCGCACACTCACGCCCTATGCGGCCTATTGTTGGAGCTCTTTCAGCTGCAAAGCCTTTTGGCCGCGACTGTACATGTACACGCGATAACTTAAAGCGCGTAGTCGCGAACGCAGAAAAGAAAACTAGGTTCTCCTCTATCGCTTGCCCATAAGTCATTGCGAATCGGGCAGCGCGGTGGAGTTGGTGTAGGCTCAACTTTTCCGCGTGAGCCGTGCGGCAGGACGGGTTTTTGTGCTCTACAGCTACTACGAAACTGCTTACTCAATAGAGGGATTTGTAAATAGGTCAAGTTGGTTGATCATTCTCTCCCCTTTCTACGCGTGATCGTGGACACATCACGGCTACTTTCTTTTCTGTGTCTGTTTTCATGCACGTCAAGAACCGCGTGTGCATGTACGATGGGTTAGGTTTTGTCACCAAACTTAAGCGAGTATTAAACTTATTTCAGTTTCATTAGGCCTATGGCATAGACTTCACAACTGTTCAAACGTTCCATGCGTTCCAAAGTTTCAAACGTTCCTACGATCCAAAACGTTTTATAACGATCCAAACTCTACAAAACGTTTTAAAGTTAAAACCACATTGATAAAACCGTCAAAAGAGGGCACTTTGGTTAAGCTGCGTGAGAGACTAAATTTTTTCTAAGAGATATGTGATAGACTGCGTATGCAGAAAAAAAAGGGAAAAATAAATTGTTTAATTCTTTTTTTCTACAAACGCAGTCTATCACACATCTCGTAGAAAAATTTTAGACTCTCACACAGTGCAACCAAAGTGCAACCTTTTGACGGTTTCATGAAATGATTTCGTCCTGTGAAATACGTTTTTTTTAATAAACTTTTCCCAAAGAGATTTTTTTTCTACGGACTACTTTTTTTTACAACTGTTTTTCGGCACAATTTTTTTTTTATCTACAAATTTTGTTCTACGGATTAAGTTTATTCTGCAAATAATTTTTTAAACTTATATATTATTTTATTTTTGGCAGAAACGGCGCCTCATAGATAATATCGCATGTAATCAGAATGGGTGTAGAGAAGAAAAAAAGAAAGGAGAACAGGGAGGACGGAAGGTGGGGCGGGGGGGGGGGGGGGCAAAATAGACAAGTAGAAAATGGGATGGCAAATGCAAACTAAAAAAAGCAGAATTTTTTGTTTTGTTTATGAGCCAATCAGAGGGTGACATGGGTGTAAATTTTGAAAATTAAAGGTCAGGCAAGATCAGTCAGTCAGAAAGAGGTCACGTGACGTAACGTGAGCCAGTGCTATTTTGGCCTCTCAGAATCCAGTTTTTGTGAACTTACATTCTTTACAAAGGAGTATATGGAAGAATGAGGAAGGAAGTTGGAGAATCAGAGAATAAAAAATACACAGAGGCTAAAAGAGAAATAAAAGACATATGTAATTTCTTTTTGTTCATCATCCAATCAAAGGGTAACAGGGTGCGTATGTAACTTATCCAACTAAACAATCTGATCCAATCTGAGCTCTCGGGGCGTGTGTAAGACAATAGGTCATCTCAGCCAATGAGAAGCCTCTGGTGTGCGTGTGATATCACTGGGGATGTTTGGCGTTATTTTCTGAATTTGCATAAGGTCAACCTAACTAAAATCCATGCTATTTGCTCTTCCCAAACTTCAGATCGGTTGAAATTACCCCCATTTACTACTCTCCACAAACCAAAAACCTTACCTTAACAGACAGCCACAAACGATAGGTAATGAACAATTATATAATTGTAAATGAGCAGACTGCGCTTTTCTCCCGTCCCGTCTCTAACTCCCTCCCTTCCAATTCTTCTTCCCTAGCCATCCTTTAGTTTTCCTTCTTTCTCTTCCGCAATTCATGCGTTTGGTCGCAGGTGGCTTGGTCGCAGCATACGCTGTATGGCTCATTGGCTTTGTTGCGTAAAGACAATGTTAAAACAATATACAGCAATGAAGATCATCATTAAAATCACCGGTGCTTAACTCAATCAAGTGTTGACTCCTACCTGCCCCTTTCCATCCATCTTTTCTCTTGAGCTATCCATGCGTCTATTTTAACATTTCGGAGAGTATAACAGCGAATAAAAGCAAAAAAAAAATGAAACCAACGTCACATAAAGTAAGCGTGAATTGTTGCCTTATCAGAATATTTGCTGCAGCTATGCTGCGCTGTTTTCTCTGATACATTGGCTTCCGTGAATATAAGGCAGGTTCATTAATTGTTGTGAATTATTACCTTAGGACTTATTGTTGCTCACTGCTCTTCAGGGTTATGTAAATGTTAAACAGGGTGCACGGCTGTGGGTCATAGTCCTGAATAAAAAATATCTATCTAAGCCATAGCTTTGAGACCTGTCCGTAGGTAACTGTTGTAAACAGTATAGTTGGATAATTTAAAAACCTCATGCACCATATGCAGGCGGCATGTAAAAATGGGGTGGGGTTATAGGCCATGGAAATTGCCTATGCAGTAATATCATTGGACAAAGAATAGCCGAATGTTTCATTCGGATGATGATATTAGTAGAAATATTTATTATCAGTTTTTCCTTTTATTGCGACAAAAGTCATTGTTTTTTGTTGTCATTATTGCAGTACTGAGCCCCAGATTGTCTATAAGGAAAAGCTGTTTTTGTTGGAATCAACGGCATATGATTTTAATTTGACATAAACAAACCAAATGCTTAGTCCAGGAGTAACGTATCCCACCCAGTTCTACAATGGTATAGCCAGGTGTCAATAACTCGGCTATTAGACTGCCTGGCTAATAGAACGTTTCATCATAAAAGAACGGCGTTTTAGGAAGCCAAGGTTCCGGTCACTTTTATCTGTTGCCGTGAACCACATATCTCCTAGTTATTATTATGGCAATGAGATGAGAAGATCCTGTAATTATAACGTCACTTAAGTTGATATTTTGTCATAAAGAGCAGGAACTTACTCTGCTATTATTTCCAATGACAAGATAATATGGCCGGAAACAAACACTTTTAATTTATTTGTTGAGTCAGGTATTATTAGGTGGTGGTAAAAGAAAATCGATAGAGGTATTATCGAGCTTTGGCTTATTACAACATCAACACAGTTTTTAGTAATCCCCAAGACAACAACAACGAAAGTCACGTCCATAAAGTAAGCCAAACCAGAGTCAAAGCTGTGTTCCCTTCTTTACCAATCATAAATAGAAGGGTCAAAGATGTCATTGCATGAAACTTCTACATTCATAGATAAACACACTACATCTGTCAACACGCTGTCTGTCCCTTTATCAATGCAAAGGGTGCAGCCTAATCCGAATGCGAAAATTCGTGTGTCACCCGAATATACTAGCATTCAGCCAAGGTCTGATAACAGCACCGTAATTGGTACAGAAGAGTTTATTGGAAGTGATTTGTTTTCATCACCTGCGTATTACTTGCGCATATCAAAATGGATGAGGAGAGTTTGTGCCGCTTATGGATACAATATAAACCCTTCGGATACAACAAAGAAAAAGAAATTAGGTTTACGTGTTCGGTTTTGGGCCCTGCTTATCATACAGCTCACCGCCAATGCATTCTCCTTTGGCCAGTCAATAATGTTCTACACATCTTCGGAGAGTCAACTTAACGTAAAAAGTTTGTCTGCTTTAGTAATGATCCCAATGCAATCATTTGCTTACCTGTGTATCATGGGATTGTTGTATCGTAGATCACACAAAATAGCGGAACTTATGCAAACGCTTTTAGTAACACATGCTAAATGTGATTCCTCGTTAGGAAAACGACTCTTCCGTCAGTTTGCATTTTGGCTAGCCATAATTCACGCAGCCATTATTCTATTGTCAGTATGCAATATCGCATCCGTGTTAGGTTTAGACAATGCAACTGTATCCAGTATGCTGAAATATTATGTCATGACTGATAAAAAAATAGTTGACATATCGCCTCATCTATTGCTTATATTCTTTGCTGTTTGGGAATCCCTGGTGTT
>JAHWFP010112521.1:7879-20133 GCA_023313725.1 Lithobius niger
GGGGGGGGGGGGGAGAACCTACGATTCTCCGTCAACTTAAATTTTCTTGGCGATGAGGTTAACATTAATTTAGTTTATTTTTATTTTTTAAACAAACGTTCTTGATCATTGGAAAAGCTAGGGGGAGGGGGGGGGAGGGGGAGGGGGCTGACTGAGCTGCTCTCCAAATACTCTCCGGCGTGTACCGCTAATATACCTATTGTGTGCGCGGTGCATCTTGAGTCCTGCAAGTATTTTGTGAGCGGCTACGTCTTCCTGGAGGGGGTGGCTTTAATCGATGGCCACCATTGTTTTTGTAACCATCTTGGATATCAACAAGGCACTCTGCTAGCAAAAACGTACAATCGATTATCTGTGTTCGTTCTGTGGAGAACTCAAGATAGGCCGCGGACACTACATTCACGTTCATAATACTCGAAGTCGTCATTAGGGAGATAGGTTTCGTTCTTTACCACTTTCATTATTTTTTTTTTGTTAGTAGGGGAATGGAGTACAAACGGAGATCCACCACCAGACGTTTTTTTTTTGCTACATGACAATGGTATAAATTACGACTAGATACTCATAAGGGAAGTTTTTTTTAATATTGACCCAAATTCATGTTTTATTTTTACCGGGGATATTTTTTCCTTGGGATATTTATTTATACCGGGATTTTTTTTTTACCACTAACTGCGCACCAAGAGTTAAAAAAAAAAAAAAACAACTTTAAAAACTTAAAAATCGTCCACTTATTTTATACGTTTACATATGAAGAGTATTCTCGTCGAGTTTAAGATTTACTTGTTTAAAATTTTAATAAAATGTTACGAACAGTTTTCCGGATGAAGCAGGGTGCGCCTTCAGATCGCGCTTGTTTAGAAGTTCCCAAAAAATGTAAACCAGTGGAGCCGAGACAACAGTGACGGCGCTAAGGGGGGGGGGGGGCGCCCAGGGGGGGGCCCGCAAAACTTAAAGTTGTGCCCCCCCCCCCCCTGGGTGCTGCCCCAAAATTTTATAGTTCAGTCAAAATCACAAACTAAAACGGTATTCATGCCAACAGTTTAAAAAAATACAATAACAATCTTGTAGGATTTTCTAGCCGTTCAATAGTTGAAACTGCAAATTAATTAAATTATGCTCCCCCCCCCATGACTCTACCCCTTACACAGCACATACAGTTTCCTCGTTGCACAGGCCTATTCATACGGCATTTTTTTTATGAATAGGTCCACTCGTGTTTCCCTCCACCCCCTCGATAGTGGACTAGCCGTTTCTCGCTCGCGAGCAATTATAACCGTTAAATCGACAACGGCTCACGGATATCTACTACTTAATGTTTTAAGAAGTAAGATTTTAGTGCAGAGTAGACTCACAGTAGATTCCAATTTTAAAATATTTTTACGTTTAAACAAAAAAGGAATAATATCTGCCTTTGTTTGGTTGTGTTGTTAGATCATCGAATAATGTATTTTTGGTATAGTTAAAGTAAGGTTTACCGAGGTCTAACCTTACCGTAACTACATTACTAATGCCAATTTACGTAACTTTCTGCTAGCTTCAGTACTGTACGCTTGGCTTTCCTGTAATGCTTCGTACCTATTTTCTGTTGGCTGCGGTCGTTTGGTTGCTACGGGCAACGTGGGGGAACCAATCAGAAGCTTCGTGCTGATTATGTCACCGCCTCGACTGATCAAACCTATTTAGCAGCACTGTAAACCCAGAAGTGTGCATTTGACGAATGTGCGACAAAGGTCTCATCAAACGCTAAATAAAGAATGGCAGGTTATACTCGGATTGTGGGTTAGACTGGTCAGACAGCTTAAATTGCGTGGATTATGAGCTGTATTTATCAGTGGAGGGAAATTTTGTTTTGTAGGGAAAGGGATGGGAAGCAAAAAAAAAAATAGAATTCAGCTAAAAGGTATAAGAAGGAATTTACCGTAAGCAGATCTAACTAAAAATAAACATTTGGCTGTATTTGTCGGCTGCCTCTAGCTTCAGTGGCGTGTACAGAATAAGGTGGGCCCCTGGCACACAGTACAACAGGTGGGCCCTTGCACGGGGAGACATTAATTACAGTGCTGCCCAAAGGAGGGGGGGGAAACCCCCCCAGAGGTTGAGAATTGTTTGAAAATCCACATTTAAAATTACGCAAAATGCTTAACTTTGGGCCCAACTTTAACCCAATATAATCAGCAGTAGTTTTAAAACTTTGCTTTAAAGTTTGCCTGCATTGATGTGGACCGGGGCCCCCAACGCAGGTGGGCCCCTGGCACTTGCCAGTCCGACTGTATGGTGTACACGCCACTGTCTGGCTTATTTTCTTAGTCAAATGTTACCTGGTCAAATCGATATCTCCGATTATTTCCTCCTAAATCTATATGGAGGAAATATGGGTCCTAGGGCAAGAGGATGGGGGGGGGGTTGGAATCAGCCCCTACCAGAAAATTCGAACGATGATTTCAATTCAAATTAAATCCTCAAACATTTCAAGCATATATCTCTTTATTGGCGTATTTTATTATACAGGGTTTGTAACTCCAGCTACACAGCCGTAAGGAATCAATAATTTACTCCGGTAAAGTCATAGAATTAACTTGATCCTTGAATTTGAAGAAATCTTTGAGAAGGTTCAAACAAAATCTGAAAGAAGAATAAAAAAAAAAGATGAATTCGGCGTAATATTATTTAAAAAATGCATTGAGCCACTTAAAAACGGGTCAAATTTCTTCAGTTAGAAACGTGATGGTATAGTTTTCTTTTAAATGTCGTTAATGGAATAAGCCACATTACTGCGTGCGCGGCGTATCTTGAGTCCTGGAAGTATTTTATGAGCGGCTACGTCTTCCTGGAGGGAGCGGCTTTAATCGACGGCCGCCATTGTTTTTGTAACCATTTTGGATATCAACAAGACACTCTGCTACCAAAAACGTACAATCGATTATCTGTCTTCGTTCTGCAGCGAACTCAAGATAGGTCGCGCACACTTTAGCTGTTTGTTGACTGACTCCTTACCTAGTTCCTTTCTTGCAATATTAGACATTTCTAGCTAATAATTCGATGCCTGCAGTTAGCGTGGTTGCTTCACCGTTATGCAAACTACACTGTTGAAATAACAGCTGCAATGTGTAACCGGGGAAGAGAACTGTACTGAGATGCTCGGGGTTGATGTAGCTGAAATGCGGCATCCATTTAAGCAGTTTCCTAAACCCACTGAACACTACTCAGCACTGGCTTCACAGTTTATATCAGAGCTGTTCTTAACGATGCCTATACTCACTGAATGACAGGTTCCAGCATCTAGCGCCGTGTAGCATTATTTATTTCTATGTAGCACTTGATTTCAACAAGCGAAGGAACGCGCAAAGAAATGTCTTTTTACACAACAAACAAGCCACGTGCCTCCTCAATTATTGAGTGTAAAGTTGCTGCGTGTACGTGAACCAGGGAGCGAGAGTTCCCTAGACCAACGCTGAATTGGGAGTCGACCTATATGAAGGTGAGACTGGTCACACAACTGAGAGTCGACCAGTTCTTCGAGTAGTAAGTTGGGCAGTAAGCTTTGCAATTCGGGGATAAACAACCAACAAGTTTCTTGGAAGACAAGTTTAAAAAAACATTCCGCCTGCCTTATAACCTTCCGCCTGCCTCACAACACCCACGCGACGATCACATCCGCGTATTTACCACAGCTAAGGTCAACTGAGACGGTAGCTTCGTTCCTCGAAGTGAAAAACATAGCTACTGTCTCAATTGGCATTGCGCCTAATAGTCCAGCCACCGTGAACCCATTGATCGTGTCGTCAAAAACCGGAATGATTCTTGTATTTTAAAATCACAATTTATAATTTTCTAGACTAGTGTCTTATAATTTTGCTTCGGCGATCTATTGGAATAATTAATTTTAATTTTTACCGCATTAGTCTATTAGATTGTAGATCTCGTGGTAATTATTAGAAAATTAGTAGGTGTACACAGAGATATGAAACGTCATGATTATTGTACGCGCGCATTGCATCATTTAGTGACGGGTCGTTCTTAAATATAGTTAACAATATTCAACAGAAAATCTCCTAGACGCCACAATTAAAACGGGTTTTTTAGCAATGGAAAGACTAACGGTAAGTAAATAGACCTTTGGGGCCGTACTTGATGTGGAGGATCGAGAAAAATGGCGCTGGGAGGTATGTCTCTTTAAGATGCAGTTCGCATTCCAGTACTCCACAGTGTTATAATGGCTGAAATAACAGCACTTCTGACGCATGACAGTTCATGCTTTCCATACGGGTTGCCACTGAAAGCTAGTCAGTTTTCGATTCAAATAGCCTGTAGCGTAACATGTGCCCGAATAACAAGCAAAAGTCTGTACTACTTACAATTACTTCATTAAAATAGATATTGACACATTATTGTCTTTGCAGACGGGGTCGTTTCACCACTGCTATTTTCTAAAAAGGTTTGCTTGGACAAACAGCAGCTCCATGAACATTCACCACCAACAATTCATAGCGAGGAATTCACCATTGAAGTCCTTATGTGTACACATGCATCGCATGGACGATTTTTTTTTTATTTATTTAGGCTGAGTGTAAATGTGAAATAGTTTCGACTTACTCATTACGAAAATGAAACTTACTCATTCTGATTATGAAAATTGGACGAACTTACTCAAAACATTCAAACATGCCATCCCTCGATTCATCCAAAAGACCAACACCTATGAGTAGTCGGGACATCTGGAACAATTACAAATTAAATGTTAGACTCGAGGGCGTAACTGTAGGAGCTAGAACCAAGCTAGCTAGTTAGTGGCAAACTGGCCCGCCAACTCATGGCACACATGCAGAAGGTAATCGGGAATAAGATCATCCGTTTCTTAAATCACTATTTATTATTTCAATATGGTCAGAAGGAAAGTGGGGGAAACGTGGCATTGATGTTGATATACGTATACAGGGTGGGGCAGAAAGGACGGAACACCCTTGGCAATCAGAGATGGTTAATGTTAGGATAATGAAACGTTGCATGGTATGTAGGCGAACGGGGAGCCAACTAACCATGAATCGATCACTGACCTTGACGCATATTTTCAAGATCATCGTGATGCTAACTTTTTAACTATGCTTTGTAGAACCCCAGTGTAAATTAGAAACTTGTAGACATTGGCAAGGCATGGCCAATGCAAAAAAACAGAACGAAATTCGGTATATTAGTTTTGGAGTTACGGGCATTACAAGAATCATTCTGTTGTGCTGGCCGAGTGGCTTTCCTGCCAAACAGTTCTGTCAGGCGCTTTCGTACACCATGCATTGTATTGGTAGGTAATGGTGTTGGCAGCATACGTAAATTGGCATAATCCATTAACCGTGATCAGCTCTGAAACAAAATCAGAAATGTTAACCTGAGGGAGGAACAACATAAGTTTCATTTCTAGACGACCACGGTGACTAAACTATGCCAACTTGCATAAGATGCTGTAGTTTGCAGCACCATTCTGTTTATGCGTGTAATGTAGCAGGTTGTGTTGAGCTAGTGTCGAGTCATCAGTGTGTCAGTTGCTGTTTGTTTCCAAGCATGCTTCATGTACTTTGAGGACCACTGGACTTTATTTCACACTCACTGTTTGGCAGGAAAGCCACTCGGTCAGCATAACAAAATGATGCTTGCAATTTTCGTATCTCCTAAACTAGCGTACCGAATTTCGTTCTGTTTTTTTGCAATGGCCATGTCTTGCCAATGTCTACAAGTTTGTAATTTAAACTGGAGTTCTACGAAGCATAGTTAAAAAGTTAGCATCACGATGACCTTGAAAATATGCGTCAAGGCCAGTGATCGATTCATGGTTAGTTGGCCCCCCGTTCGCCTACATACCATGCAAAGTTTCATTATCCTAACATTAACCATTTTTGATTGCCAAGGGTATTCCGTCCTTTCTGCCCCACCCTGCATAAACAGAAAATAAATATTTTTGCTCCGTATTTCAGAAACCAGGAATTGAAAAATTCAGTGGGTTAAACCGGGTCATAGGGGAAGCAAAATTGAATCATTATCTCCACAACAGTGACCCATTGCCCCTCCCATCTGTCTTGTTACAGGGCTCCAAGGGACTTAAGCATCCCTCACCACTCCTTCGATCCCTAAGCTGAATTCCCAGATCCCAATTTAAATTCAAATTTTGTTTGCCATCCCCAAAAAGTAAATTCCAGGGTGTTCCACTGATTGTATGAATGATTTTACTCAATTTAAACACGTGTTTCATATTTAAGCATATCGTGTGATATTTAGATGGTGCTGGGTTGTCAGACGTTCAACTCTCCACGAAATAAACAATTGTTCATTTGTAACTTCATTTCCCCAAAGCAAAAGTTTGCTTTCATGGGTAGTCCTTCCCTCCACGAAACGGACATCAAGTGTTCCTTTCTAACTTTATTCCCTCAAAAAACAAACTTTTGCTTTCATGATGTAGTCCTTCTCTCCACGAAACGGATATCAAGTGTTCCTTTCTAACTTTATTCCCCCAAAGAAAAAACCTTTGCCTTCATGATGTAGTCCTTCTCTCCACGAAACGGACATCAAGTGTTCCTTTCTAACTTTATTCCCTCAAAGAACAAACCTTTGCTTTCATGATGTAGTCCTTCTCTCCACGAAACGGACATCAAGTGTTCCTTTCTAACTTTATTCCCTCAAAGAACAAACCTTTGCCTTCATGATGTAGTCTTTCTCTCCACGAAACGGACATCAAGTGTTCCTTTCTAACTTTATTCCCTCAAAGAACAAACCTTTGCTTTCATGATGTAGTCTTCTCCACGAAACGGACATCAAGTGTTCCTTTCTAACTTTATTCCCTCAAAGAACAAACCTTTGCCTTCATGATGTAGTCTTTCTCTCCACGAAACTGACATCAAGTGTTCCTTTCTAACTTTATTCCCTCAAAGAACAAACCTTTGCTTTCATGATGTAGTCCGTCTCTCCACTAAACGGACATCCAGTGTTCCTTTCTAACTTTATTCCCTCAAAGAACAAACCTTTGCTTTCATGATGTAGTCCTTCTCTCCACGAAACGGACATCAAGTGTTCCTTTCTAACTTTATTCCCTCAAAGAACAAATCTTTGCTTTCATGATGTTGTCCTTCTCTCCACCAAACGGACATCAAGTGTTCCTTTCTAACTTTATTTCCTCAAAGAACAAACCTTTGCTTTAATGATGTAGTCCTTCTCTTCACGAAACGGACATCAAGTGTTCCTTTCTAACTTTATTCCCTCAAAGACCAAACCTTTGCTTTCATGATGTAGTCCTCCTCTCCACGAAACGGACATCAAGTGTTCCTTTCTAACTTTATTCCCTCAAAGACCAAACCTTTGCTTTCATGATGTAGTCCTTCTCTCCACGAAACGGACATCCAGTGTTCCTTTCTAACTTTATTCCCTCAAAGAACAAACCTTTGTTTTCATGCTGTAGTCCTTACTTGAAATGAACACTTGATGTCCAGTTCATGGATACACAGTTGATGACAGACAGACAGACAACAGGGAGGGTGTATTTGCACTGACTGCTTCGCGCCGCACAGCGCTAAAAAACACAAGCCTATTTCTTTGTTTAGATTCTTAATAAATAGACACTACGTTATTTCTAGTGTATGATTTTCGCTGTTGGCTTAATTTCCAATTTTCCTTTGTTTAGATTCAACATACAAAAAAATAAAAAGATTTCTTTTAGAGAATGGTCCCTGTACGGTTCTGCCATCTTTCGTAATTGGGATGGAAGTCGCATGTATTTTCGATACAAAACAAAAGATATACATTTTAAGAATAATGAAGCACACTTTCTAAAAACGCAATTTATATACGAGCGAGATTACAGCAAGCTTTCGAATTAAAAAAAAAAATGGTTCGATTCGAACACACGTGGTAGCAGGTTCCACACTATTTTGAAAAAGTCTTATTTTTACTTTTATCAAATACAGGATAGTTTTAGGCTTAACTGAATTTTTATTCCCATGTTTTTCAAAGCTACTGAATCTTTCACGAAAGCTGAACTGTATTTTACATTTTTGATAATGGGCTAACGATTCGCATCGTCTATTATCAGAAAATCCAGGAAAAAAATGTAACTTTGCAAAAAGTGTGTAAAATGGGTAGAATCATTTATGGGGCCGTTCAAGTATTACGTCAGCAAAAATTGGCCATTTTAACCCCCTTCCTCCCTCGTCTTAGTTCGTCGTCTATTGCTCAACCCCCTCTCTAGTTTTGCGTCATTTTCAACTTGCCCCCCCCCCCCACCCCCAAGAGTGGGTGTTTTCCCTGTGTGTATTTTTTGTGTGCGTATTTTCACCCTTTTACCGGGATAACGGTGCTTACGTCATCAACAGGCCATCCCCCTCCTCCTCGTCATCTATCGTCACCAGTTGGCCAACCCCCCTTCCCTCCTTCCTGATGATGTAAGACTTGAACGTCCCCTATGGCTCTCAGTCGTTCTGTTTGAATTTCGTAATGTAAGTAAGTCCAAATACACAAGTTCTCACTGCCAAAATGGTCCTTTAATTACCTGAGCGTATTTGTTGGCTTGCACATACAACCGCTCAACATCCTTATCTGTGACGTCAGAGGCTTTCTTGCCCGTAAATTCGTACCAGTGTTGGAGATACTGACGAATCCACTGGAGTTGAAACTCTCTATCAGGGAAAGTGTCTGGAGTCGAACCCTGAACATCTAGAGAAAAAAAAAGGGGAAGTAAAAAGGGGGAAGTATGCAGTAATGTTTAACAGCCATACATTGAATTTCGAGCCACTTTAACTATGGATAACTCACTAATTTGCTACACTTTCCATTGTGATACCACGGTCGTAGTACTGGCGCAGCCTTATAACTATTCCATTTTGCAGACGTGTGCACTGTAATTTGAACTCCAATTCCAGGGAACAAGAACTGTTTTTACTCAGTGGTTATATCAGAAAACGAACGCAATTTGTGCAGCCGTGCAGCTTAGTATGCCCTTGGGTACCCTTGGTGTGATGTATATGGTTACTAAGGGTACCCTTGATCACGCCATTTACAGCCAGAATCACGTATTTACTAAGTTTAGCTAAGCCCTTGAAGGCAAGTATGGCAGTCAGCATTTAAGCGGCGGAACATTTGCCAGGTAAATTAAAGCAGTAAGTGCCCAAATCGTTAGTAACATACGACGAAGTGGAAAAAAAACAGAGGATTTATTATTTTAGGCTTTCAGTTTCAAATTCTACTAACCGGAACCTGTACGTCTTTATCGCGACTGTCTGTGTCACTACCACATCCTTTATTCGAAGTGAGTGAACACAGACTGGAGGTTTCTTATGTCGCTTTGCCTTATGTCGACTTCAACTCACGTGATTTTAGGAGAGAGGTGGTTACAAGGACATTCAAGTTGAGAGTTAAAACGACAATGGGTACACGGTAGTTTCTATTAAGTTGATGTAGCGTCGCATTTATCTAATTCCCCATCAACTAAACCCCTCTCTATTCCCATGTCTTCATTCAACTAGTTGGGTTTTCAACTTCGTTTTAAGGAAGTGACAGGTTCCTCCCTAGCTTCATGACATTGCGCGGGCTCGTTTCAACCAATCAAAGGAAAGCAGTCCTTAGAGCGACGAAGAAAATAAGTTTTAGGTGGGTACACGTAGGTTGTTAAAGCGCTTCAACTCCTTACGTCGACGTAACGAGGTGGTTTGAGATAAAGCGACTTGAAAGTGGTTTTAGGTGGTTACACGGACATTCTTAAAGCGCTCTAAGCACTACATTGACTTAGGTTAAGTTGACTTAAGATAAAGCGACGTAAAAAACCTCCATGTACCCTCGGTCTAATTTTGCTTTAACCACTCTATATTCTGCTACCTGGCTTTGGGATCCTCTTACCACCTTCCCCGGATACCCCCACGGCAGCCAGAAACGACCACTCCTGACTACCGTGGTAATGTCTGGCTACCATAGCATTTTTATTTTTTAACTTGCTGAATTCGGCATGAAACCTAGTCTGCATCTTCAATAACACCCTGCTAAAAACACCCTTTACTTTCAAAAGCACACTGCATCATCAAAAACAAACCACTCATCAAAACACACCCTGTATCGTCAAAAAAACCCTTTATCGCAGAAAACATACCCTGTATTCGGTAACACATCCAGTATCTTCAGTAACACACCCTGTTTATTCGAAAACAAACACTGTTTCTTACGAAACACACTTTTTATCATCGAATGCACACCCTGTTTCTTCGAAAGTATGCATTGTATTTACCTTTGCCTCATGCAGTTGGTAATGATATTTTTTTGTCAGTAACTCTTTCCGAACTTACCATTGTATGAAACGAAGTGGTGTCCAATTTCAAAGGCTTGGTTGTTGTTACCAGAATGCTCGAAGTCAATTAGTCTTAATTTTCCTGCGTTAAAAACAAAAAGAGGAGATTATTACAGTTGCCCCAAAGTCCATGAATAGAATAAAATAGAACGGAATAGAAAAACGGAGCAGTGTGCAAGTGCATGAAGCATCCACCCAACCCCAAATCCTCGGAAAGTGAGGAGTTCACTCCAGTTCTATTCTGCTCTGTTCTGTCCAGGCCTGTTCTACATGTTTGAATGAATGAAGATGAAAATATGAAACCACATGTATGTACGTTGGTTCCGGAGATCTACCGTTTGATATGGTAAGTTTACCTCCGTCCTTCAAACGGGTCTTAATTGGGGGTGAAGGAGGAGTGAATTCGCGATTTTCAAGGAAAGGGGCCAAATAAATCAATGGTAAGATATTAAAACAAGGAAATGATAAACGTAAAAAAACGAGTTGGTAATTGTAACATGGTACGAGAGGGCAGCCGTTGAAATGTATTACTACAGCTGACTCCCATTTTTATAAGTCCGACATTACTTTATTATTTTTAAAAACTATGGCTAACACGAGATGTAGTTTATTTGCTCTTAAGTTCACGTAATTTAGATGTACTCTCAATTTTCGGGATCACCTTCTCTTTCTCGGACAACCCGAAAAACGGATATTCTTAAAAAAAATACACATATCAAAAGCTACAAAATACAACGTACAAGATACCTGCACCATTACGCAACAGCCAGCTTTCCCGAGTCAAATCGAAACGAAAAGGACGATCAACGGAAAGCATGATGAGATATACAGTTCCAACGTTTTTTTTTACAATTTTGTTCCCCGCTCTTCCATCATCGGGTAACTTTTCATCTGATCCGTCATGCACTCTGGTTTATTGAAAGCAGTAGTGCAGGACTCCAGTTATATGTTGCGCTTGAAATACATCGATCCCATGTGGTATCTCCCTCATCCTATATCTAATTGACTTTGAAAAGTCAGACAAATAACTTCAAACTAGCCTTCGGGACTCGTCATCATTTATTGACTGGGGAAAATGCTTGAGAAAGGTTTGGCGGGGAGGCATCAGGCATGGAATTTTTTAGGCCCGTCATTTTTTAGGCCAGCACATAAAAAGCACTGACAAACTGAAGGAAAAAATGCCATTTCTGGACCTCAAGCAGTCAAGATGCCTAAAAACACACTACAGTCTGTTCCACATTATGTTTGCAGAAAACTGACCGTATGATGTCACGTTTCCTTCCACTACGAGTGCAAAAACATGTGGATACCATACTTGTAGAGTCTATACAGTTACTGTTACTGAGTCTCTACATGTTTTTACATGTTTTTTGCACTCGTAGTGGAAGGAAGACGTCATACAGTTAGTTTCCTGCAAACATAACGTGGAACAGACTATAGCATCTGGGGCGTAACTCTCCTAACCCAACCCCAATTATATAAGTGTTTATATGGTTTCGAAGCTGTCTGTATCAGACCTTTTACCTAGCGTAGCTTTTTCAATATACTTTCTAGAAAAGCCTCACCTCACGGCTTCTTGGCTTCATCCGTCTTTCAGATGCTAAGTATGTTAGGGATACGGGCATACACGCAAACAGTGCATTCATCATATCTTACTGTATGATACAAAATCGGTTTAGGGAACACAGCTTTGAGTGTTATGTTTTACAGAACATTTTAAACTTAACCTTCTCCCTTCCTGAAAAACGAGGAACATTTTCCTTAAAACTAGTGGTAATCTGTGGGTGCGGAATGCTAGTTGTTAAATTTGGCTACAAAAAATTATCTGCACAGTCGCAATAGGCATATGAAAAAACCTAGTTTTTTTGGGGTAGAGGGTCGCAATTTTTTTTAGAGCCGAGCGTCGTGGTCAAGATTTTTTCAGGGTTTTGCAGGAGGGGGA